>RJWJ010015140.1:0-36710 GCA_004363605.1 Indri indri | reverse complement strand
TTCAAGAAAACAATGAACCCTACTGGGAAGATCATTGGATATGAAGTCAAAGGAACAGACTTTGAGACTGAGCTTTGTCACTGTTGTTCTTTGTAATCCTCAGCAGCCACCTTGCTTCTCAAAGAGGGCCGTGTTTTCCTTATTTACAAAATGGAGAAATAACTATTTGTAAGCAATGAAATAACAGTCATTTATTAAAGTTAAAGTAGCATACAACGTTGCTATCTATTATTGCTCTTAATAAAAATAACCAGAAAGATATAGGAGGACTAAGTATAAATGACTGAAATGTATGATATTATAACGGTCACAAGAAGTAAACACAAGGTTTGATGGAAACTTTGAGGAAGGAAGGAAGGAAATAAGGAAGGAAGAAAGACAGGAAGGAAGGTGGGTTGACGTTGAGTTAGGGTGGTCCACGGTTTCACAGAAGAGGCTGTCCTTGAGATTGATGGTGGAAGTAGGATCTGGACCTCCAGCAATAGTGAGAAAGACACCAGATGGAGAGAACAGCATGAGCAAGGGCATGAAGATGTGACAAGACTCTGATGTAACCGGGATGCAGGAACTGGGAATTAAAGGATGGGGATATGGATGGAAAAGTAAATGGAGTCAGTTTATGGCCTAATTAGGAGCTAGGGCTTTATTCTTTCTGGAGAAAGGGGCCATGTATACACATTTTTAATGTGTAGTGCTGCCCAGTTGGAGAGCTAGCTTTGTGTAGGATGATCAGGAATGAAGAGTGACAAGAGTTGAGGGGACCTGGGAGGAGCTAATGAAATAGTCTGGGAGATAATGACCTTGATGGCTAAACGAAATAACAATGGACATTTATTGAACTTTACTGTGTTCCAGGCACGTTAAATACATTATCTCATTTAGTTCCCTGATTGTAGGAACTATTATTTATTGTACCTTCTTTTACATTTGAGGGATCTGAAACTCAAGAGGTTTGAATAACTTGTTCTAGATCAAGTGTTCCAACCTAGAGGTGGAAAGACCCATGTTCTCCAACATAATAAGGCTTCAAATTACAGCCTTTCCTACCGCTTTCAATTTTTATAAGCAAATTTCATCTCCTGGGTTTGCTAGGTTTTGCTGAACTGGAATACGTTCTTTTTATTTGTTTTGTTTTGTAGGGCAAGGGATGAAGCCCTTGGAAGGTCAGATAGCAGCTAATGAGCCAATAATGCTGGAAAGTGGCCTTCGTGCCTGTGTCAATTTACAAATGCATTGTCCATCCCCAAAGCCTGTCCTTCCTTGCTGGCTGGCCTTCCAGGGCCCAGGAGATTCCTTTCAAAGCTGGATACGATTATCACCCAGGAAATTTTCTTATTTAAAATTACCTTGATTAATTAGTTTCTCTGAAACTTGTTTAGGAATGAGGCAAAGAATTCCTTAAAGTTTGGTAATTGTCCATCTCTGGGTACCCAATCAGTCTTAATGATGCCCAAGGCATCTTGTTAGAGAGGGGAGTTATGACAACTGTTGTCCTTGGAACCTCAGTCCCACACGGGCAAGAAGAGTTTGTCAGCATTTTGCTGCAATAGCTTCTCTGGTGTTAACTACTGTTTGCTCGGGCTCTAAACTCACATAAACTTCTTCTGAGTCACAGAAATGTTAGAATTGATAATTACCTTTAGAGACAATCTGGGCTGAGCCCTTTCTTTGTGAGGTGAGGGAATGAGCAAGGGGAATGGATCTGTTCAAGGTCACAGAGTTAGTCAGAAACACAACCTGGTCCAAAACATGGTCCTTCTGATATTTTGGGCAATTACTCCTTCTAGGGTACCACGATACCTACTCATAAAGAAACGAAGGAAAGAAAGAAGGAAAGAAAAAAGGGAGAAAAGAATAAAGAAATGAAGGAAGAATGGAAAGAAGGAAGGAAGGGAGAGAGGGAAGGAGGAAGGAAGGAGGAAATGATGGAAGGAAGGAAGGCAGACAGGCAAGCTCAAATAGTTATCACACTGGAAAGGGAATATTAAACATTTATTATTAACTCATGACTCTTCCCTGAGGACCTACCATTTTAAAAGATGAAAAATGAGACAATTACGTTCTTGTAGAATTTTAGAAATCTATGATAGGGACATATGGAGATTTTTTTATGAAAAGTAAGTCAATGCTTCTTGGTGCTTTCTGATGAATCCAGCAAGGGAAGAAAATAGCATTAACCACTCAGGGAAATAGTGACGCTTACTCTCATTTTTCTCCTCTTTGTTCCATTTGCTACCCAATTAAAAAAAAGAAAAATCCTAGATCTTCTCTCTGAGAGACATTGAATATAAACTGAATGGCTATTAGTTATACAAACATATTTTATGTATTTATATGCAATTATGTATGTTTTATATTTATAAACTCTGTGTCTGTGTACAGTGTACACACACACATATATAAGAGCAAATATATCATAGAGAAAACAGTATAATACTTTGGGGGAAGATTATGAAATGATAAAATAATGAGTTTAAGTAATTTGGTATGATAGTGCTAAGATTTAAGATAAAAATGTGAGGCATGTCCAATTTTTTTCCCTTTAAGAAATCATGAAAAATACAAGAAATTTGTTCTCTCTATTTGGAAATGCTTATACAATTTGTTGTTTGGTGTATGCGCCAATATTGAAAAATAATATTTATTCATGATAAGTATTTCAATAAGGTGTTCAAATGAAGACACAATAAGCACTGAACATTGTCACAACCCAGAACGCCATCTTTCCTCTCTAACAGTGATCATCTTTAATAGTTCCTTGTATTTCCATCCACAGAATTTTTATCCGTTTGCAAGGACATACATGAATGTATTTTTAATATGCATACTAAGGAAAATGGGAAGACATTTGTGCACATGATTCTGTACTTTTTTAAGTTTAAAAAAATACCTAAAGATGATCATGCATGTGCATATTTATTAATTAATTACCTAACTCAAAAAATATTTGTCAAATGCTACTTTACCAGGTGCTATGCAGGGACTATGCTAGGTCAGGGATATATACACTGGTCAACAAAAACACATACAAACTTAGCCTCCTTGGGGCTTATGGTTTAGAGAAGAGACAGGGAAACTGACAATCACAAATATATGTAAATAATACAACATACTAAGCTCTTCAAAGTAGAGATTCCTGGTCACATGTACTTTAAAGGATGTAAATTCTATGGAAGTATTTACAGCAGCAGAGCCTGGCTAATAGAAGGTGCTGTTCCTTGTCCAGAACATGTATGGATTCACTCACCATGGAGTGCTGCGTTCACTCACCACATGATGGCAAGTATTCTCCAAGAAAGTGACTTCTCCTGCTAAGCTGAAGTTGGAATGTACTCTTTGGCCATCTCACATGAATACATAATTATATAATAAGGCAAATGTTTATATATTATTTGTAATAAAAATAATACTGATTTTATTAAATATATTTATAAATACTGGGAAACCACTACCCTCTTGAGCAGAACAGCACACAAATAAGACTTCCCAGGCACATTCTCAGAAGAATCTTGGACTCTTTGAAGTCTATCCATGCTCTCCCTAGTGATCCAATGGACCCAAATCAAGAACTGCTGCTTTAGTAGAGGTAAAGAAAACCCCTCAGGCTAGAAAAGGAGATAGAAGCTCAGTGCTGGAGCATCTCAGAGGTACAAAATGCACTATGAGGAGTTCTGATTATACTGGTTCTGCCATTAACTCTAATTTTGTGGGCAAGCCATGTCAACCCTCATGGTCACAATACCCAATTGTGTTACTCTCAAATTGTGACAACTTGAACCATAAGCTGCACAAGGACAAGGACTGTTTCTACTTTGTTCTCTGCTGAATCCCTAGGTATTAGCATATAATTGGATAAATTGTTCATAGTAGGTATTCAGTAAATATTTGGCCTGTGGGCTAAATGGGACCTATTTGATTTTATTTCTGATGTGGTCTAAAATAAGCATTATGAAAATAAAAACAATAAAGTTGGCCAAAAATAATTTCTCTTATTTGGTCACTAATCAATGAACACTGAGAAAGTCCTGCTGCAACCACCATCAGCCTGGAGCTGAGGAAGTACTGCTGGCAAAAGGCTTAATCAGGGCACAGGCGTCTAGATATCTAGAAATGTGGCCTTTGGACATAGGTACATAGTTCATGGTACACTGCGCTGTAAACAGACAAAAGACACAGACTTGCAAAAAAGGATAGAAAGGCTTTACTCAGTTGTCATATTCCCGCTCTAACTTTCTGCTCACTTGGGCTGGTATCTTGGAGGTGGTGTTATAAGGCTGGTTCAACCAACGTTGGACAAACTGCGAACTGGAACCAACTGCTACTACTTAAACAACATTGCTCAACTCTGGGTGAAAAATCACTTCTAGGGTCACAGTGATAGGAACACGGAGGAAAAATAGCAAGGAGAAAGTCCTTTATCCCTTTTCCCCCCCTCTAGCCACCTTCTTGTATCTCTTGGAACCTAACAGGAGGCTGGTAGGCGAAGGAGGAATGTGGCTTGCAGAGTCGCCACCAACGCATCTTAAAGGAGACTATGAGTGTGTTTGGAGCTAAAAGGCGATAGCTTAATAACTGGCACACACTCCAATCAACTGGCAAAAGTTTACTAAGTTTTGAAGATGAATTAATGTCTCTTCAGTCACTGTACAAATTCTGTTGGACACATATACAATTTCCTTCTTGCCCTTAATACTATCTAACAATTGCTCCTTTTCTCTATCACTGTACCTTATACATAAATATATATCTATTAAACATTTTCTTGTGCTTATTTGATTACAAATACGTGTTTTTCCCACTGAACTATTCTTTCCTTGGGGGCAGGGTCCATACCTTAGTTCTCATTAGTTCCTAGTGACTGACATAATACCTGTGTGTACTTGGTAGATATGAAGTTCAATGCAGGACTTCAGAGAACATATTTTGGAGTTAGGAAGACCTGGGTTTGAATTGTCTATCTCTGCAAGTCACTAGCTGTGTGACCTAGCACAATCTGTGCATAATCATTTCTATCCCTCAGTTATCACAACTGTCAATTCCTGTGGCCTATTATAGTAGACACACACTTTATCTCTCTGAAGTTTTCAGGACTCCTCTTAGCCGCAGCTCTACAAGATTCCATTTTTCTCTTTGAAATTAAGAAATCTGATTTTGTGTTAGCATCCCTTACTGGCATCTTCATTCTATTAAGGATAGTCACACAGAAATTTTCAGTGATCTTCTCACAAATGCATTGACTTACACTTGGTGAAAAGAATGTCTTTTGGACCCTTTCAAGGGGTATGTTTGGAGCAGCAGTTCAGGGTGTAGTCTAGGGAAATTTGGGCTTTTCAAGACTTCTTCAAATCTTCAAATCTATTTTCATAATAGTACAAGATATTACTGATATCGGCTTTACATTTTCCATTGTAATTAACCTTTAAGAAAATACTTCTTGGTGAGTTTTTGTGTATTATTAATCAGAATTATCTGAAAAGGCCATTCATTAATAAATATTCTTTCCATTTCTAACTGCTTATCTATTTGAGGATAAAACTTTTTCATTTATTTCAACCAAACAACCTATCTCAATAGACTAAATGTAAAAGCACATGTGAGAATTTCAACTGTTTTGTATTAAACATATACAGCAATATCACTCTGATAACTATTTTTGGTATGGAAATATAGTAATCCAAATTATTAAGCTATTATGTTAACATGTAATGGGTTTATTATTGATATTTATATGATTAATAAACAAAGATTACAAAAATGTCTTAGTTTTTATTTCTGATGTGGCAAATATCAATTAACATAACCAATATAAACAAAATCTCTTTGTGATCCTCAAGAATTTTTGAGTATAAAAGAATTCTGAGGTCAAAAGATTTGAGAACCACAGGGTTAGTTGAGCAACTTGTATGTAATTGATCTGCTCCAACATTCTTATCTCTCTCAGCTTTCCAGCCTTTTTCTTCACTCTATGTGGGGTATGGTTGCATCTCAACTGTATTAATTAGAGTTCTCTGTTGGGGTTATTCATGGTTTCTTCACCTTAGTTCCACACCTTTAGTTTCCATTACTGGCATTCTCTCCAGACCCTGCTGTGACAATTAGCAAAATCCTACACCTCCTCAGATGCCTCCTCATTTTTGCCAGAACAGTCCTTGTACTCCCCCTCTGGGTTATCTTTGTATCTAACTCTCCCTTGCACCTGGAAGCAAAGACAACCTGCTGGGGAGGAGGGATTGAGGAAATTGACATCTCTTGCCAAGGCTGCCTTAGACAAAGTCATTAAAAGTTTTTCTTTTTGTTTTTCTCTAGAGAGAGGAAAGGAGCTATTTTCACAGACAATAAAAATATAAAGGTATATGAATGTTAAAAATTTTAATCACCAACTCCTATATATATTTATTACTTCCCAAGTAACTCTCGGATTGGTTCATTTCTCACCAAATCCATTGTTATCAACCCAGCCTAAGCACTATCTGTTCTAACTCGGGCTTCTGTAATTGTCACCTCAAATGCTCTCTCTGCCTTTACAATCCTATTTTTCACATCTTAAAGGGAGCATTATTTTTAATTTTACTTGATCATACCACATAGCTGAGTAAATCTGTCAATGGCTCTCCATTGCACTCAGAATATACTCCAAAGTCATTAATACGGACTGCCCAATTCCTATGCAGTCTGGCCTTGCCAACCTCTTGGTCTAATTTGGTGCTGCTCTATTTATCTCTCCAAGGACCAGCCACTGAGAACTTCCTTCACTTCCTCCAGGATACACTACTCTCAGCAACCTGGAATCCCCACTTCCATGACCCGCTTTCACTAGCAAACAACTTTTATTATCCTTCAATTCTCAGGCTGAATGTTACCTCTTCAGATAAATCATCACTAAGATCCCATGTTGTCTGATAACAATGCAAACTTATTAACTACTTATGCAAACTTATTAATCTCCACAATACTAGTCATAATTTATAACTGTAAATTTATGTAATTATAGCCCATAAGGCTATAAGCTTTACAATGACAGGTGCTATATATGCATATGCATATATATATGTTTGTGTTTATTTGTATATACATATATAGCTTATTTTCATTTTCAATTATTTTTGCTTTTTCTGTTTTTTAATTTTTGATTGACATGTATTCAAAAACGTTTATATATATGACTTCATTTAATCTTCACAACAACCTTATGAAGAAGACAAGTTATTTCTATTTTATAAATAAGAAAACTTGGCTTCAGTGAGCTTAAACACTGTTCTTGGTCACACAACTGGTGAAGGGTAGATCTAGGATTCACACTAATGCTATCGCTGTCCTTAGTTTGCCTCTTAATCATCACTAAGCTCACCTAAGACATTCCGTTTCCTTGCAATTCTATTTCTTCTAGTATCTAGTTTGCTATTAGGCATAGAGGACTTGCTCCGTAAATATGAATCAATATAATTATGGTCTGATGCAGTGATGAAATTTGCTGTAACCATGTGACTGTGGGCCAATCAATAAATTCTGACTCTCCATGTGATTATTTATATAATGGGCCATTTAAAAAGGTAATTGCAAATGTATTTCGGGACTAAAGTTGTATGGTATTTTCATTATCAGCATCGTTATCATTCTGGACTGCAGTGATTCTTGAACATCTCCTATTTGCAGGTTATCCTGTAGGTTAATCATCGATTCCTATTTCTTCTTAACTCCTATTCATAAATGAAACTCACATATCAAAAAAGTTTTTTCTTAGGTTAATTGGATCTATTTTATCATGATGAATGACCTCTCCCCACCTCACTCCAGAATGATAACTGAGCATTATAATTGGTCGCTTGGCACAAGAATAGCACACAGAGATTATCTTTTTTTCATCAGCAAATCCCAAAGGGATGCTCGTGATTATATGGTCTCTCAGTATTGTCATTATTGGAAAGAGGATTCCTATGAAGTGAGTAGAAGACACTTTTTATTCTAAGGTAATGTGGAAGATTCTGGGTTTCAGCGAAATTCAAATGAAGTGATCATTTATGTTCATGAAAATAAGTATTTAATTAACCAAAGGGAAAAAAGGTCAATAAATCACAATATGGACATAATGTAATCAAACCATAATGTAATTCTAATTTATGAAATAGAATAGGGTTTTCTTTCTTATAGTTACATTTGAAGAAGAAAACCGAAGTGTCCCCAGATGTCATCTACTTAGGTTTTATTTTCTTTTTCAGTGAAACATATAGTTAAATGTGTTTTTGACATATTTTTTTTCGTTCTTGTAAATGCTCTGTAGCTATAGCCTACTGTTTTCTCTCCTGTTATCTTGTAAATAACTTTTTAGTTCTTAGCATAGGTCAATGTGTAGAAAAATTACAAGGGGTCAATGTTTTCATGACTTTAAAGTGTTTCTTTTTCTATATTAGGCCCCACATGAGATAAAATCTCCTTTAGAGGAGTGAAAAAATACGTATCTTCGGGATCGTGCTATACATTTGTAACTATATTATAACTCAAGAAATATCTGATAGAGGACCAAAACGAATGGCGCAGACAGCAGGTACATTAAGCCTGGAGAGCACTGAGAGATCACTAAGAGATCAGCTCCTTTTGGTGTGACCATTCCCAGAGGCACCCACTTCTCAAAAATTCCCCTTGATCAAAGGGGCTGTTTGATAGATAGGGAGGAGAGATGATCACGGGAAGAAGTTTTCTGAACCCCCGAGTCCAACAATGTATGAAGCCAGCTTTAAGTTCATGAAGGAATGGCAAGTAAATGTAGTTTAAGAAAACTCTTTCTCCTCTCTCTCTCTCTCTCTCTATATATATATATATATATGAATATGATTCAATATATCATGTATTATATTTCACTCATTCTTTGTACAAGGAACCTTGAGAGAAATTATTTCAAAGTTAGTATCAAGAATGGTAATGTGTTACCTGAACTTCTGGTTCATTTGCTTGTCTTCGGACACTTCTAATTGTATATATGAGCTACTAGAAAATTTTGAGTCAAATTTGTGGTCCATATGGAATGGTGGATAGGACTTGTTGGTATATAATAGGTTTTATCCCTGGCTCCATTTTATGTTCAGTTCTCTTTTTTTTTCTTTTTCACAGTTTTTTATTTTATGCAATTTACCAGTGTAAATATTAAAGGTGGCTTACTGTGTCTTATGTCTCATACTAAGCCAACGTCAACCCTTTTTACTTGGGAAAAACACTGATGTACATATTCACAATGTGTATACATTCACACTTTCATACACTTTATGCATTAATAATTATAGATGAAAACAAGAGAGATCAGGGAAGAAGTGTCTCTTGCAATTTTCATTCCCAAATAGAATTTTGAAAACATGTCCACCAATCAATTATCCAGCTTCATAAAAGCCACATATTAAAGAAGTGCAGTTTCTGCAGAAGAACATATAAAAATCTAGGCAGTCATAGTACAGGTGCAATCGGAGATCCTTGAGAGGTAAAACAAATACATCTGAGGGATGGATCACTGAGATGAACAAATCATGAGATGTAGACAATGCAATATGTAGTTTTAACTTCTGGTTTTCAAAGTGATTTCTCATCTTCATAATGTCATAAAGTCCACCTGAACTTAAAAAATAAAACCAAAAACTGGTAAGAAAATAGAGTTCCGGAAGTGATCATTTTGTGTACCACTGGCAGTGGCTAATTCAGTTCAGAACCCAGGTCTCCTGATTCTTGGTCCTAAACTGCTTCCAGGAATATGCTTTGTTAGAAATGACCTCAGTACCTAAGAGCCTTGATATCCAAAAACACCAAAAATGTGACTTATTCCAATCCTCTTTGTTTATTATGCAGAATTTATACTTTGACAATAACTACAGAATTAATATTTGTTTAGGTAAAAAAGTATAGATTCTTAAAAGCCTAGTGAAAAGAAATTGTCTCTCACCATAAAGATACAGTTCTAAGAGAGCGATTCTTTATTTTTGTAGCTCAATTTTAAATCCTGGCACAATGGCAAGGATTAATTTGTTTGGTTTTGTTTTCCTAGAAAAAGAGATTTTTAAACCTTGGATCTACTAGCAGAAATTTGTCATTCCATGCCAGTCTAGAACTCTGGCAATCATAATCTCACCCTTCTCTGAGTGGGGTCGGTGGTAATACGAGTCCTCTGAAGGATGTTGCGTCTCCCTTGGCTGGCACCATTCTCCCCTTCTCCTACCTCTGAGGAAAAGAGACTCTGATGTTGTGTTCCATAATTTTCTGTGTTAGTTTCCTACTGATGCTGTAACAAATTACCACAAGTTTGGCAATTTTAAAGAACAGAATCTTATTCTCTCAAAGTTCTGGAAGTCTGAAGTTTGAAGTCAGTACCTCTGGGTCAAAATCAAGATGTCAACAGGGCCACACTCCATGTAGAGCTCTAGTGGAGAAGCCATTCCTATTCTCTCCCAGCTTCTTGTGGCTGCTGGCATTTCTTGATCTGAGGTTGCATGCTCCACAATCCAATCTCTGCGCCCACGGTCTGTCTCCTCTTCTATTTGTGGTCAATCTCCCTCTGCCTCCCTGTTCTAAGGGTAATTGTGATTGCATTTTGGGCCCACCCTGATAATATCCTCATTTCTACTTTCTTAATTTAAAAATATACACAAAGACCTTTTCCCATATAAAGTAATACTCACAGTTTCCTGGGATTAGAACATGCATATCGTTGTGGGTCATTATTCATTCTACCATACTCCCATGCACCATTCAGTTTAGATAGTGTCTTTCTTTTTTCCTTTTTTCCTAAAACCATTTATTCTGTAGGAAATTCAACCCACATTATGAACACAATTATCCAATGAGTAATATTTTCACTTTGCGTACAGGTCCATTTGAGGGTCATACCATCCGCATGGTCCTCAAGCACCCTAAATTCAACCAGAAGAGAAGATACACAAATCACTCTCTCCCAAAAAGGAGGAAAAATTAGACTGAAAATCTAAAGTTATGTACATTATGTTACTATGTTAATGTGCTTAATAACTAATCTCTCAAGGCAGCTTAGAACTGATTTGCCAGTTATCCAAAAGGAATGATACCTAGTTCAGCATCAACACAACCCACAATGAACAATAAATATGAATCAGTTGTATTTATTTATTTAGAGACAGGGTCTCACTCTGTCTCCAAGCCTAGAGTGCCCTGGTGTCAGCCTAGCTCACAGCAACCTCAGACTCCTGGGCTCAAGGGATCCTCCTGCTTCAGCCTCCTGAGTAGCTGGGACTACAGGCACGCACAACCACACCTGGTTAATTTTTTCTATTTTTGGTAGAGATGGGGTCTCGCTCTTACTTAGGCTGGTCTCAAACTTCTGACCTGTAGTGATCCTCCCCGCTCAGCCTCCTAGAGTGCTCATATTAGAGGTGTGAGCCACTCCACCTGGCTGGATTTTTCAATTATCTAGACTTGCAAATGATGGGGAAACACATGGTGATGTCTTAAGCCATTATATATGTATTAATCTTTTCACAGAAAGGACCACAGAAACCCAAAATCAATGGATGAGAAAAATTTCACCAAGGTGAAGGAATTCATCCTTTTAGGGTTTACAGCAGACTTGGGCTTACAGCGAGTGCTCTTTTTGATCTTCCTCATCATTTATGTCATTGGTCTCTTAGGGAACATCACCCTAATTTCTCTGATCTGTGCTGATTCCCGGTTGCACATACCCATGTATTTCTTCATTGGAAACCTGTCCTTCCTGGATCTCTGGTATCCTTCCGTCTATGCCCCACAAATCCTGATGACCTGCATTTCTGAAGACAAAAGCATCTCCTTTTACAGCTGCCTGTGTCAGTTCTTCTTCTCTGCAGGGCTGGCCTGCAGTGAGTGCTACCTGCTGGCTGCCATGGCTTATGACCGCTATGCGGCCATCTCCAGCCCCCTGCTTTATTCCCAGGCTATGTCCCCGAGGTGGTGTGCCAGTCTTGTTGCAGCTTCATACATTGGTGGCTTCGTAAACTCAACCATCATCACCAGTGAGACATTTACCCTGAGCTTCTGTGGCAACATCATTGACGATTTCTTCTGTGACCTGCCCCCACTTGTGAAGCTTGCATGTGAGGTGAAGGAGAGCTACCAGGCCGTGCAGTATTTTATACTGGCCTCCAACATCATCGCTCCCACTGTGCTTATTCTCGCCTCCTACCTCTTCATCATTGCAGCCATCTTGAAGATCCGCTCTGCCAAGGGCCGCCGCAAGGCCTTCTCCACGTGTGGATCTCACCTGACGGCTGTCACCTTGCATTATGGTACACTCCTCTTCATTTACTCCCGGCCAAGCACTAGCTATGCCCTGGAACGGGATAAAGTGGTGTCCGTGTTCTATACTGTGGTGATTCCAATGTTGAACCCTTTGATCTATAGCTTCAGAAATAAAGACGTCAAAGATACCTTGAAGAAAATGTTAGCAGGAATTAAGTTGTCTTAAATAAAAATACTTGATAAACAAAGCTTTTTAAAAATATTATTTCCATGTTATTGGTATCAACCTGTACTCTTAGAAATAAATAAAATAATAATAAATTTAAAAATTAATTTTATAAAGTGGGATGAGCAGTCTGCATTTTTCTTAAGTTGGCACTAATGTATTTGAATGTATTTTTTAAATGAATGAAGCTAGGGCATTTGGAAAAACTGCTATTCATGCTAGCTATAAAATTGTTGGGAGTCTGAGAAGTTTAAAAGAAAGCAGTATTTTAAAAATTTTCATTTAATATTTTACAAGTTGTTTGTATCTATAATATTTTAAACTAAATAAATGGGAATAATATAACTGGTTATGGAATTGTTTGTCAGGATTTAATGGATTAAATGACCTACTTCAAATTATGTAGTTCATTGATGAGAAAACAAGAATATAAACCCAAAACTTATAAAAAAACAAAACAAAAATAACAACGAAAAACAACAAAAACTAAAAAATAAAAGGTACTTAATTCACTTGTTAGGATAGAAAGAGAGTTAGGAAGTTATACTAAAATATCCATCATAAAAGGCCCCTAGGAAAACAATGTTTCTTTTCTGGTTCTCATTTTTTGGCTTGCTATAATACAAAGATAACAGATTTCCTTGGCATCAGATGAAGTAGAGAACAAATATCATCACTTAGAATCACTGTGTACTTTCTATAAAAGAGTAGTCTACCTAACAATTAAAAAGGTCCTGTGGAAAGCAATTTGGAGATACCACAAAGAGCTAAAAATATAAATACCATGTGATCCAGCAATCCCACTACTAGGCATCTATCCAAAGGAAAAAAGACATTCTATAATAAGGACATCTGCACTTGAATGTTTATAGCAGCACAATTCACAACTGCAAACATGTGGAAACAACCCAAATGCCCATCAATACATGAGTGGATTAATAAAATGTGGTATATGTATACCGTGGAATACTACTCAACTACAAAAAACAATGGTAATCTAGCACCTCTTATATTATCCTGAATAGAGATTGAGCCCATCCTTCGAAGTGAGGTATCACAAGGATGGAAAAACATGCACCACATATACTCACCATCAAATTGGTACTAATTGATCAACACTAAGGTGCTCACATTGCAGTAATACTCACCGGGTGCTGGTCACGTAGCAGGGTGGGGAGTAGAGCAGGCGGGGTGAGTAAACCCACAGCTAATGCAGATGGGGAGCACTGTATGGGGGAAGAACACACTCGTGGCCCTGGCCTGAGCGAGGCAAATGCATTTTATGTAACCAAAATATGTGTATGCCCATAATATCCTGAATTAAAAAAAAACAATAAATAAATAAATTAGACACTGAAAGAAAAAAAAAAAAAGGAAATGCCTCACTTGATCTAGCAGATATTTTAGGATATCAGAGGCTCCATTCTACAATGATTATTTGTATGGTCAGTCAAACCATAAGACCAAATTACTGTTGATTGATGTTGGTTGAAATTGTAGAGTAAATTTATTGAATCTCCTCAGTGAACATATTGTTATATGATATGCATGGGTTGCTAGCAATAAGGGACTGGGAGACAGGCTCTAAGATACAGTAATGTCCTCAAAGAGTTTACAAGATAAAAAAAATAAGATTTATTTGGGAGAACAATATGTGCATCATTTATGAATGAAAAATATCCCTAATATACAAAGAATTGCTACACATTAAATATGAAAAATGAGCAGAAAGAAAGGCAATTCTTAAAAGCAGGTATGCAAATAGACAATGAAGAGACTTAATTTCACCAACAGGCAGAGAAACGCAAAACAAAACAGTGAGATATCATTTTTTACTTTAATCCTAACCCTGATCCTGAACCTTTGTGTTGATAAATATTAAAAAGATTGATAATGTCCAGTATTGTCAACAATGTGGGGAAACAGACCTTTAAATTTATTAATGGTGGGCGGATGACTTACTTTACGACTTTTCGTTTTGGGAAAGTAAACTGGAGGTATCTTTAATAATTATATTTTACAAAATTACCTTTAACTCTGCAGTTCTACTCTGGGAATCTCCAAAGAAATAAAAGCACAGGTATAAAAAGACATAGATATATTTATTTAGCTTAATATTGATTATCATGTTGTAGTAAGTAGCAGCATGCCAAATGCCTATCAATTGAAAAATGACCATAGGCATGCATCAGAGATATTGTAGCTTTAGTTCCAGAAGACCATAATCAAATGAATATTTCAATACAAAAATCAAGGACAAAACTATAGCAGCTGTATTAAATGGGCAGAAAGGAAAATATAGATAGCAAAGCACATATAAATAGACGGAGCCAGAGAGAGAGAGATTTTAAAAAAAATTTACATCCAAGGGAAGAATCAGAGTGAAAATATCTATTAGGTAAATCAGGGATTGATAACAATTAAGGCTTAATGAATGTTTGGACTTCTTTTTTTTCAGTTTTATGTATGAATTCATCAAAAATTATATAATATTTCATTGCTATACATCACATTTCCTAATTGTAGTAGTCTTATATGTAAAACTAGAGATGTTCCAATATAAAAAGGTCTTAATGTTGGTAAGTGAGTATATTAGTTTACAAGTGTTGCTGTAACAAAACAGCACAGTCTGGGTGGCTTAAAAAGCAGAAATTTATTATCTCAACAGTTCTAGAGGCTAAAAGTCCAAGTTCAAAGTGCTGGCAGGGTTGGGTTCTTCTGAGGTCTCTCTCCTTGGCTGCAGGGGCCACACTCTTGGTGTGTTCTCACATAGTTTTTTTCTCTGTGCATTTGCATCCCTGGTGTCTCTTTGTATGTCCAAATTTCCTTTTTATAAAGACACCAGTCATTGGACGGGGGCCCATCCTAACTACTGCATTTTAACTTAATCACATCTTTCAAGGCCTCATATCCAAATACAGTCAGATTCTGAGGTATTGGAAATTAGGGCTTTGACACAATTCAGACCAAAACAATGGGGATGGATAGTAGTGCCCCAATGGAGGAGACAAGGAAGGGTAGCCTGGACAGAGAGAGGAACACATGCCACAGAAAAAAATACAGATCACATAATACATTCTTAAAAAAGTTGAATTAGTACAATTTAGAGAAATTCAATTATAAGACACAGTCAATGATTGTTTTGTGACTTAGATCCATTAAGAAGGTCAACTTTTAATGAAATACCATTCATTTCATCATACCCTCATTAATTTATCATCCTCCAATCCCAAGTGGACACTAATTGTGTCTCTGTAGATTGAGGTTCTTATTTCTGGGCTGCTATGTGGGAGGTGTCTCAAAGGGAAATTGAGGAAATACATATATTGGGTCCAAGGAAGGCATATCAAATACCAGAGGAGAGGCAAAAGGGTGTCACTTTCAAGAACTGACCTCCCAAACTAGGGGTAAGCACCGGGGGTCAGGGTCAGCTAAGCAGTTTGGCTTCTCTGTGACCTCAGCTGCAATCAGAAGGGGAACGCAGAGTCTGATCTGGCTCTCGAACAGGCACACAGGCACACACACACAGACACTCCCTACTAAATCAGTTTCCATTCAGTGATTCATATTGTCCTCATCTGGAATTTGACATTGAGTCTGATATTTATGCTGGACCATTGTATATTCACTTACATAGTAAAAAAAAATCAAGAGGGCAAAAAAGTGTGACCTGCTGTTTTTACTCCAATGGTTGTGCCACTCCAGAAATTGTGTGTGATATTTTCACTTCTTGGTACTCATTTTCAAGTGCGAGACAGACACATTCCTTCCACAGAATTTTTCTTGCCCCAGTGGAGGGAGCAGGAAACAGGGCTGCTACAGGGAAAGATGCATCATGACAGGTCACTCTGTATGAAATTCTTTAGCATAATTGGCTCTGACATTTTCTGTTCCTTTTATTAATAGTTCACATTCACTTGCCAATTTATTTCAAACTCAGTGGATTTGTGGTCTTAGAGGTGGGTCATTTTTATTTACTCTTGCTTTTTATTGTGATACAGGACACTGTGCTGGGAAAACCCACTTGAAGATAGATTTTGTTCTGAATATCTTGAGCTAGGTTAGAAGTAGACAGTGCTTTAGGAAAACCAGCTTCTAGATATAAAATAGTTAACCAATTATTCATTTTACAAATATTTATTAAGTGCCAAATAGTTACTAGGAACTGTTCTTTGTGCTGGGATATAGCGGTGAATAAAACAGAAATATTTTTCCCTGTAGATGTTGCATTCTGGTGAAGAGAACTAGGCAATCAGTTTAATAAACAGGAGTTAGAACATGACAACACACATGGGACATCATAGCACAGTATCTGAGTAGAGTAACAAGGATGAGAATTATTGGTAGGAAAAGGGCATGGGATTTAAAAAAAGAGTGAATTGCATGGATTTTAGTTGGAAAATGACATTTGAAAGGGACGTAAAAGAGATGAAGGGGTGAGTCATGCCAATATCTGGAGAATAGAGTTTCAGATAAAGAGAACAGTCAAGAGTATTCGATGCTGGGGCAAAGATGACCCATTTGAGGAAGAGTGGGAAAGTCTGCAGGGCTGGGGCAGAGTGAAGGAGGTGGCAAGCATGGTGAGTGTTAGGAAATAAGGTCTGTTAGACAAGGGAGGAACACACTATGGGTGATCTCTAGGCCATTGTGGCTTTTACTTGGAATAAATTGGGAGCCTTCCCAGGGTTTTAAACATAGGAACAACATTGCTTTATTGTTTGTTTATTTATTTATTTGTTTCATGGCCCATACTGGTTGCTGTATTGAGAGTATACTGTAAGAGACCAGGGTATAGTCGAGTTAGTTACAAGGCTATTGCAATACTCTTGGCAAAAATGATGGTGATTTGAACCAGGATGGTAGCAGCAGAGGTGGTGAGAAATGACCAGATTCAGGATAAGTGTTGAAGGAAGAAACATCGTTATTTCATGAAAGACTGAAAAGTAGATGAGAGAGAAAGAAAATAGGTGGATTCCAAATTTTTGACTTAGAAACTGGAAGAGTGGAATTCTATTAACTAATATAAGGAATGAACAGATCAATTTCTGGAAGAGATTTGGAATTCAGCTTTAAACATGCTACTTTCGGTGTATCTATTTCTCAGCTTTTAATGTAGAATGTTAGCACTAAACACAAACTTAGTCATCTTCTAATGGTAGAAGGGTTTTTTTTTTGTTTGTTTTTTGTGTTTTTTTTGTTTGTTTGTTTTTACCTGATGATTATAACCAGGAAATTCATGGATAGATTTCTGAGGGTTTGTGGACACTCTAAAATTTTTTGTGTTAATTCATATGCAAATATAAATATTTGGGGAGAATTATCATTGCTTTTATTATGTTCTCAGAGAGGTTCATGATTCTAAAAATTTAAGAGGCATTAATTATTTGCAGATAAGGAAATTAAGAAATATAATGGTTGAAGAATGTGCACAAACTCACAGGACTGTGTTTCTAGGGAAACAGAAGTGAGAATATAAATCTTGAGATGAAACAAAGAATGCAGTTGTCTTCAGTATATTTCATCTCTCACTTCAACTAAGATAGTGATAATGTCCCATGTTTCCAAAGATACATGTGTGTATAAGGATTGTTAATCTGCCCTGCCACACTGTGTTGAAACAGGTGAGATTGTCTACTGTCTCATGATAATTTCTATAAGAGATGTTAAAAAACTGAAATTAGAGAAAGTTGGTTCTAGGGTAACGATCAAGCAAATTTTTCTTGTGGGTGAATTGTGTTCCAGAAAGGGGAGATCACTCTCCTCGTTCATACAGGTGATTAGTGTCAGGGATGTGTACCATTTACAGGACTCCTCAATCCCAGGTCAATGAACTTTGTACGTTTAAGACTTTAACTCCCTTATCTAATTACATGGGAATAACTAACAAAAATATTAAACTCCAGGATTTTAGCAAGATTCTGTATGATATCACCATTCTTGCTTAAATTGCTTATTTGTGGAAATTTGGCCATATTTACTTTTTTAACAGGCTCAGAATTTATAAATAATTCAAGTATTTTTCCTCTCAGAATAAAGACAAGTACCTTTTCATAGGTATATTTTCTGTCCAAACAGTGGGTTGTGCACTTTACCTACATAACAATAATATTTTAAAACCTTTGAAGACATATAGATTTGGGTGTTAAGATACTCTTCCAAGATCATGGATCTACCAAGAGAAGGAATCAGGTTTTGGGCTCAGGTGCCATTCCAATTGGACAATTTCACCTATGCCAGGCCTGTCTGCTCTCTGCTGGGCTTGTTCTCAGCTGTGGTTAGTTCCTAGCTCCACCGTGGACTGGATCACACAGAATGGCCCCACTCATATGTCTGGGGGCCAGCGTGTGGTCAGCTGGGATGATAGGGAGAGCTAAGTCAGACGTCTTATTATCCAGGAAATAAAGCCAGGCTTATTTACTTGGTGGTGGCAGGATTCCAAAAGTAGGGAGAGAAGCATGAAAAGCCTCTTGAAACCCAAGCTTGAAAT
Source organism: Indri indri (assembly GCA_004363605.1). Taxonomy (NCBI): domain Eukaryota; kingdom Metazoa; phylum Chordata; class Mammalia; order Primates; family Indriidae; genus Indri; species Indri indri. The sequence goes on along the minus strand of RJWJ010015140.1, from coordinate 17,775 downwards.
CCACAAGGGGCTGCTTATGCTGCCACCTGTTGGCCCAAGCAAACCACCAGGACCTCCAAGTCTCAAAGGGTGGACAAAACAGAATCGACTCTTGAAATCAGTAAAGAATTGTGGCCATTATTATTATTTTTTTGTACAACTATTTCCTTTGTGGTTTAGTTTTGTTTCCCTCTTTCTATTTTAAACATAAAAGCTTTTGGTATATGTAAACCATGGAGTACTATTCAGCTTTAAGAAACAATGGTGATATAGCACCTCTTGTATACTCCTGAATAGAGCTGGAACGCATTCTACTAAGTGAAGTATCCCAAGAATGGAAAAACAAGCACCACATGTACTCACCATCAAATTGGTATTAACTGATCAACACATAAGTGTACCTATAAGAATAACATCCATTGGATGTTGGGCAGGGGGGAGGGGGGAGGGGGATGGGGAGGAGGGGACGGGTATATGCATACACAAAGAGTGCAATGCGCACCATCCGTGAGATGGACATGCTTGAAAATCAGACTTGGGGGGGAGGCGGGGTAAGGGCAACATACATAACCTAAATGTCTGTACCCCCATAATATGCTGAAATTTAAAAAAAAAAGCTTTGGGTAGAGACATATAATGTGATGGATTTGTGATAAAATAATAATGCACACAGAAGTCAGAATGATGACTATAACCTTGACTGTAATAATGGAGCATTCTTAAGCTTTTCAAATTTATTTATCTTTACTTTCCAAGATTTTATAGTTTCTTGAGTAAAAATAGTGATAGGAAACCTTGTTACCAACCCACTTTTTTTAAATTTCAAAATATTAAAGGGCTGAAAATCCAGAGATGAAACATCTGCACATGGTAATCTAAACTTTGACAAACGGACAAAAACATACACTGGGGAAAAGAATCTCTTTCCAATAAATGGTGCTGGAAAAACTGGATAGTTACATGCAGAAGATTGAAACTGGACCCCCACCTCTCACCTCTCACAAAAATCAATTCAAGATGGATAACAGACTTAAACCTAAGGCATGAAACCTTAAGAATTCTAAATGAAGATGTTGGGAAGACCCTTTCAGACATTAGCCTGGGCAAGGAATTCTTGAAGAAGAACCCCAAAGCAATTGCTACAGCAACAAAAATAAATAAGTGGGATCTAATCAAATTAAAAAGCTTCTGCACTGCCAAGGAAACTATCATTAGAGTGAATAGACAGCCTACAGAATGGGAAAAAATATTCGCTCTCTACACATCTGATAAAGGGCTGATAACCAGAATCTATCCAGAACTCAAAAAAATCAACAAGAACAAATCAAACAACCCCATCAACAAATGGGCAAAGGAAATGAACAGAAACTTTTCAAAAGAAGACAGAATAATGGCCAGCAAACATATAAAAAAATGCTCAACATCTCTAATCATTAGAGAAATGCAAATCAAAACCACAATGAGATATCGCCTAACTCCGGTGAGATTGGCCTCTATCAAAAGATCCCAAAACATCAAATTCTGGCGAGGATGTGGAGAGACAAGAACACTCTTACACTGCTGGCAGGACTGCAAATTAGTGCAACCTCTGTGGAAAAGAATTTGGAGATACCTCAGAGAGCTAAAAATAGAAATCCCATTCAATCCAGCAATAGCACTATTAGGCATCTACCCAAAAGAGCACAAAGCAGTCTATGATAAAGACATCTGCACCTGAATGTTTATGGCAGCACAATTCACTATTGCAAGGATGTGGAAACAACCCAAGTGCCCGTCAATCTGTGAGTGGATTATTAAAATTTGGTATATGTTTACAATGGAATATTACTCAATCATAAGAAACGGCAGTGATCTAGTACCTCTTACACTTTCCTGGATCAAACTTAAGCCCATTATCCGAAGTGAGGCACCACAAGAGCAGAAGAACGGGCTCCACTTGTACTCGCCATCAAATTGTTACTAACTGATCAACACTAGGGTGATCACCTGGCAGAAATACTCTCTAGGGATTAGGGGGATGGGGGGTAAATCCACAACTAAAGGACACGGGAAGCACTGTAGCGGGGGAAGGGCATGCCTTTAACCAGCACTTGGGTGAGGCAAAGACGTAAAGTGTAACCATAATGTTTGTACCCTCACAATACCCTGGAATAAAAAAAAATATTAAAGGGGTACAAATGTTTTTGTTACATTGGTATCTTTCATAATGCTTACATCGGGGCTTTTGCTGTGCTCATCACCAGAATGGTGTTCATTGTACCTAACAGGTAATTTTTTATCCCTCACCCCACCACTCTCCTTCCTTCTTGGTTTCTAACGTGCTTTACATCTTTTTGTGCCCATGTGTGCCCATCATTTAGCTCCCAATTATTAGTGAGTACATGTGGCGTTTGATTTTCCATTCCTGAGATACTTAGGATAATAGTCTCCAATTCCATCCAAGTTGCTATAAAAGACATTATTCCATTCCTTTTATGGCTGAGTAGTACTTCATGGTATATATACAGCATATTTTTTAAAATTCAGTCATGAATTAATGGAAACCTAGGCTGATTCCACATCTTTGCAACTGTGAATTGTGCTGTGATAAACATTCAGGTGCAGGTGACTTTTTTACAGAATGACTTCTTTTCCTTTGGGTAGATGCACAATAGTGGGATTGCTGGATTGAATACTAAGTCTATATTTATTTCTTTGAGGAATGTCTATGCTGTTTTCCATAGAAGTTGTACTAGTAAATAATTTGGAGTCCCACCAACAGTATGTCATATAAGTGTCCCTTTTACTTGGCATCCATGCCAACATCTATTTTTTTTTTGACTTTTTTTTATAATGGCTATTCTGACTGGGGTAAGGTGGTATCTCTGTGTGGTTTTTATTTGTATTTCCCTGTTGATTAGTGATATCAAATATTTTTTCATATTTTTTGCCATTTGTCTATCTTCTTTTGAAAAAAATTCTATTCAGTAGTTTTTGTGTAGAATGTTTTGTAAATGTCTGTTAGGTCCATTTACTCTAGAGTCCAGTTTAAGTCCAGTATTTATTTATTGATTTTCTGCTTTGATGATTGGTCCAGTTCTGTCAGTCGAGTTTTGAAGTCCCCAGCAATTATTATGTTACCGTTTATTTCTTTGTTTAGGTCTAGAAGAATTTGTTTTGTGAATCTGGGAGCTCCTATGTTATATGCATGTATATTAATATTCAGGATTGCTATGTCTTCGTGTTAAATTTCTCCCTTTACCATTATATAATGACCATCTTTATCTTTTTTTTTTTTTTTTACCATTGTTGATTTGAAGTCTATTTTACCTGGTATGAGAATGGCTATACGTGCTTGCTTTTGGTTTTTCATTTGTGTGGATTATTTTTTTCCACCCCTTTACCTTGAGCTTGTGTGAATCCTTGTGAGTTAGATGGGTTTCTTGGAGGCGATGTATATTTGGCTTATGTTTTTCATCCACTCAGCCAGTCTGTGTCTTTTGATTCAGACATTAAGACCATTCACATTCAGTGTTAGTATTGATATGTGGGGTACTGTTCTGTTCATCATGTTGGATGATAACTTGTTGTTTTGTTTTCCCTCTTCTGCTATTATTTTATAAGAATATTGAGCTTTAGCTTCCAGGTGTTTTAACATTGGATAGTATCTATTGTGCTGTTCCATGTAGAGTGCACTTTTGAACACTTTGTGTAGCACGCTTTTGAGCATTTCATGTAGTGCAGGTCTGGAAAAGTATTTCTCCATCATTTATGAAACTTAGTTGTGCAGGATACAAAATTCTTGGTTGGCAGTTGTTCTGTTTAAGACTAAAAATGGGGCCCCGATCCCTTTAGCTTGTAAGGTCTGAGCTGAAAATTCTGCTGTTAGCTTGATGGGTTTTCCTTTGTAGGTTAGTTGTTGCTTTTGTCTTGTAGCTTGGAGAATTTTCTCCTTCATTTTGACTTTGTCCAGTTTGATGACTATGTGTCTTGGAGAGGTCCTATTTGCCATGAATCTTCCAGATATTCAATGACCATCTCATACCTGGATGTCTGAATCTTTGGTGATACCAGGGATGCTTTCCTCAATAATTCCCTCAGACAGGTTTTCCATACTTTTTGCCTTTTTTTCTTCTACTTCAGGGATACCTATAATTCATATATTGGCTCACTTTACATAGTCCCATATTCATCTGAGTGATTGCTCGTTCTTCTTTATTCTTTTTTATGCATTTTTGACTGACTGGATTAGTTTGAGAGCCTTGTCTTCAAGCTCTGAAATTCTTTCTTCTGCATGGTCTAGCCTGTTGTTGAAGTTTTCTGCTGTATTTTGAATTTCTCTGAATGACTCTCATTTTTTAAGTTATGTATATTTTTTCTTATGTTATCTATATCTTTAGAGATTTTTTTCATTTTTTTAAATTCATGTCCTGAAATTTTTTTGGCTTCTTCTTGGTTTTTAACTTTATCTTATCTTATTTGCCATCCATATTCTGAATTCCATCTCTGATGTTTCAGTAATTTTCTTTAGGTTGGGGTCTGTTGCTGGAGACCTATTGTGATCCTTTGGGGGTGTTGAAATAGCTTGTTTTTTCATGTTGCCAGTATTATTATTCTGGTTCCTTCTCATCTGAAACCTTTTCTCTGAGCTCAGGATGGATAAGTTTGTGGTGCACCTGTTCCCCACTAATAACTCTCCTACTTAGTGCAAAGAAAAAGAGGTACCTGGATGGTGCACTTGTGTCCTACTCTGGAGGATTGACCTGGCATGAGATCAGTGGATGCACTGTGAGTGTTTAACACTGCTGCTCTCCTGAATCACTTGTCTCACTGCTCTCCTGTGGTTGTCAGTGGAGGTCCCCACATTGCAGAGTGAGTGAATGTCCCACCTAGTTCTGTCAGTGGTGGTGATTGTTGGCCCAAGCTAGCTTGGGAACTGCCCTACCCATGCCAATGGGTGGTGGCAATTGATGGATCGAGCCAGCTTGAGGGCTGCCCTGACCAGATCCATGGGCAGCAGTATTTGTTGGTGGGTGTTGGCTTGAGTGCAGCTCTACCCATGCCTGTGGGTAGTGGTGATTTTCAGCCTCTGTTGGCCCCTGCTGGCTTGAGAGCTGCCCATTTGAGATCTACGAGCAGTGACATTTGTGAGCTGGCAATGGCTTAAGTGCAGCCCCACCCATATTAACAGGCAGTGGTGATTGCCGGCCCAAGGTGGCCTGAGATTTGCCCTGCCTAAGTCCCCTGGCAGCAATGGGGGCATGTGGCTCCTGCCCACAGGACTCAAGAGGGTGCCCAGCCTATCTGCCCAGGGTAGAGGCAGCATTCTGGGTGTAGGACCTTAAAATGGTGCCAGCAGCAGTGCCCAGGGTTCACAAGCCAATAAATCACTGCTGTGCCCTTTCTCTGGAGCAGTGCCACTGTACAGTCTCTGGACTGCTCCCTACACCAGTCCTGCATCCATCCTGTAGTGGAAGATCCCTCCTGCAGCTAGGATAGCAGTCATCATGGGGTGTGTATAGAGCTCTGGGATTCTTTCCTCTGTCCCTTCACCACATGTAGTTGTTTCCGGCATACCTCCAAATTGCAGAGCAAGTCACCTCTCTTCCCTCTTTCACTTTAGGTACCTCCTGTTACCTCTCTTTTGATTTGTAATGATCACTCTTGGATGATCAACGTAAAGGTGGATATCCACTTGCCACCTTCAGTCCTCTCCATGAGAGTGGCATATGCAGGCTGCTTCTAGTCTGCCACTCAGTCCCTTCTCACCAACCCATATATTTTTTAAAGGACCTGTGTTTAGATTTCAACAGCGTTTTGAAGAGAAGACATTGTGTAAATAGAAATTCTTATTTAGAGGAGAGACTGAAATCGATGGTCTTTGAATGCTGTCTACCAGGATAAGATTCCACTTTATACAATCTCTAGTAAATACACCCAGAATTTTAATGCCCCTCTTTTCTGCCTTTATCAGAAGTTTAGTGTCAACTGGTGACAGAGGAATGAGGATTTCAGAGTTTGCATTAAGAGTGGACATTTCAATCCATTTTTAGACCTGCAGCTAGAGTAAGCTTTAGTTTTTATTTTTTTAATTAATTAATTTATTTGAGACAAAGTCTCATTCTGTTTCCTCGCTAGAGCACAGTGGTGTCATCATAGCTCACTGTAACCTCCAACTCCTGGGCTCAAGCAATTCTCTTGACACAGCCTCTTGAGTAGTTGGGATTACAGGTGCAAGCCACCGTGCCTGGCTAATTTTCCTTTTTTTTATTTTTGTGGGGATGGGGTCTCACTGTGTTGCTCAGGCTGGTCTTTAACTCCTGGGCTCAAATCATCCTTTCACCTTGGCCTCCCATAGTGCTGGAATTACAGGAGTCAGCCACCATGCTTCTGCCTCGCCCCAAGGTAAACTTTAACTAAGTATATCTGATCATGTTACTTCCTTGTAATGGCAATGGCTTCAATTTTTTTGACTTAAAGAATAAAATCTTTGGCATGGCTTCCGAAAATTTTTGTTATCTGGTGACTCTTTTGTCTCATCTGAGGCACCGCTGCCCACTCGTGTCTACTTAACATCTGTGTTTTTAGCTCCCCAGGTTCTCTCCCACATGAAAGCTCTATTACATACTTTTCTTATGATGGGATTGCTCTCTCCTCTCCTTGCCCCATAGTGGGAGGTTATCTGGCTCAATTCTTCTCATTTTTCAAATGTCTTTTAAATAGTTCATCTTCTGGGAAAACTTTGAGCAATAGATTAGAAAATTTATTCTACCAGTTATTTGGCTTTGAGAGTCAGAACAATAATTATAGTAAATCCATTTCTCTTCAAACAATATTATATTAAAATGATTTTTCCCAGCTATGTTTCCTTGTATAGATAGGTGATAAAATAGCAGACGATGACCATAGTAATAAGGGAGATGGTGGCTATAACCCAACATTTTATTCATTATAGATATAACGATCATAAATTTCTACCAAGACATTTCTACTGAAGCTTGTGCATATTTGAAATAAAAATTATAGTTTATGACAGCATGGCACTATATATCTTACTGTGAACCTTCTAGGATGTGTGACATTATTTTGGGGAAATTGATCATGTGAGTAATCTAGTTTGGTTGAAGTTCCAAAAGATGAGTAAACGTGATGAGAGAGACACACACACACAGAGAGTTAAAAAGATAAGGTAAAGCTAGTTTATGGAACTTTGGGTGTGGAACTAAAGCATTTGTAGTCTATGTGCTAATGAAAGAGTAGCATAATATACTAACAGAGAAGTGAAATGGTCTATAAGTCTTCAAGCTACTTTTACTGCAATATCATCGAGCAAATCACATGCTTACTGAACATTACCATCTACATTTGAAATATTAGTACATCCACACCTTGCTTCCCAAAAAGGAGGAACACTAGATTGACCAACAGGTAGAGGTCTTTAGTTTGCATTCTAGTTACAACCCAGACTCCAGCTTTGCCTGAAGGTAAATTTTTTTTAAAAAAAATATTGCTATGTAATAATTGTACCTATTTATGGGTTGCTTGTGATATCCTGATAGCATGAATATAATTTGTAATGATCAAATAATGGTATTTAGGATATAATTCCCTTGAACATTTATCCTTTCTTTGTTTTGGGATCATTTCAAATCTTCTAGCTATTTCAAAGTACACGACATATTGTTGTTAACTATAGTCACTCTACCACTGTAAGTAAATGTTTTAAACACTGAAATAGATCAATATCCTCTCTTAGTTTCAGCTTTCTCCTTCTGCCTTAATAGCTGTATCCAAAGTCACGTGACTACTAGGACATTGGCCCTAATTTGGTAAAGTTTTTAATTAGATATGTCTTCCTAGCTTCTCTCTGAGAGCTTTGGAGCTTCCAGATAGGAAATTTAAAGAATTCATGGTTTCCACATGCCTTGCCACCAAAAATTGGGTTCTCCCTAATATTTGGCATCCACTCTGTCAAAACAAATGTGTGAACTATGCATATAAATCTCACGTTAAGTAGAAAAAAGTGAAAAATGAAGGATTCTTACAAGAAATCTTAGCTCTTTTTAGGGGTCGTAAGAGGTTTTCAGGGGGCCATAAGAGGGCTACAGCATTGCCTTAACTAGGAGAACATGAAGAAAAACAACTATTCACCTACAAGAAAGGTAAATAGGGTTGCCATTGAATGCACATACTCTTACCTAAGAAAGTTCTTTGTTTAAATACCAGCTCTGTGATCTTGGACGTGTTACTTAACCTCTCTGTGCTTCCGTTTCGTCAACTATAACACATGCTTCATAAGATCACCTACCTTAAGCAGTTGTGGTGAGAATTAAATAGATTAAGTATAGAACTTAGAATAGTAACTGGTGCATGGTCAGTGATGTAGAACTGTTTTTCTGTTTTTCTAATAGCAGCAGGAGTAGTACAGTATACTGGTATTCATACACCTACCACCACAATACCTGACACACGGAAGTTCTCAATAACTTATGGAAGGATACTGAAATTTTTTGAGCACCCACTATGTACCAAACATTGGGCTGGGTTCTTTTCATGTATATCATATTTATTCAATCAGACAATTGGTCAGGAGGTGATTAGTCATCGCCGTGAACTTCATTTTTCTTATCCATTTTATGAGAATAAGAGATTTGCTCTGCATTGAACAGTTAATAAATTAAATCCCTAATTTGCAAATCATGTCTGACTCTAATTCCAGTTGTCTTTCCAAGTCACAGACTGAAGTTCTACAATTCTAGATGGTAAGGAATAAAACTCCACAAGCTTCTTAGTAATTGTTGATTTAATTGATAACCTCGTTAACTCGTTTCAATAGAAAAATCACTAAGTGATGTTTTCCCCTTATCATGGTAACCAGGCTTTCCTCTGTGCGGACATGGAAGTGGAAAATCGCACCATCCTGACTGAATTCATCTTGGTGGGCTTCTCAGCAAACCCCCGGTGGCAGCTGATTTTATTTGGAATATTTCTGACACTCTATTTGGTAACTTTGTCAGGGAACTTGATCTTGGTTATCTTAATCCAGATTGATTCCCACTTGCATACACCTATGTACTTCTTTATCAGCAATCTGTCGTTTTTGGATTTCTGGTATACCTCTGTGTATACCCCCAAAATCCTGGCCAATTGTGTGTCAGAAGATAAGCGCATTTCCTTGGCTGGCTGTGGGGCTCAGTTTTTCTTTTCCTGTGTTGTCGCCTACACTGAGTGCTACCTCCTGGCAGCCATGGCTTATGACCGGCACGTGGCAATTTGTAGCCCATTGCTTTATGCAGGTACCATGTCTACTTCTCTCTGTGCTGGGCTTGTTGCTGGCTCTTACATAGGGGGATTTATGAACGCCATAGCCCACACTGCCAACACATTCCGCCTGCGCTTCTGTGGTAAAAATGTCATTGACCACTTTTTCTGTGATGTGCCACCACTGGTAAAAATGTCCTGTACAGACACCAAGGTCTATGAAAAAGTGCTCCTGTGTATGGTAGGCTTCACAGTCCTCTCCAGCATCCTTGCCATCGTGATCTCCTATTTCAACATCCTCCTGGCTATCCTGAGGATCCGCTCAGCAACAGGAAGGCGCAAGGCTTTCTCCACCTGTGCTTCCCACCTCATCTCGGTCACGCTGTTCTACGGATCCTTGCTCTTTATGTATTCAAGGCCTAGTTCCACCTACTCCCTAGAGAAAGACAAAGTGGCTGCCTTGTTCTACACTGTGGTCAACCCACTGCTTAACCCTCTCATCTACAGCCTGAGAAACAAAGATGTCAAAGAGGCCTTCAGGAAAGCAAAACAGATCATACGACCACAAACGTGAAGGATATTTTCTTTGCTGAATGCTGTTATTGCATTTTCCAAATAATTGGCTTGTAGATGTATTTGTATGCATTTCTATATTTCAAGTTATATTTAAAACAATGAAATATTGTGCAAACAACTGTACTGTCATTGCATTGTTGTATTGCAAACTATTTGAAATCTATAGCATTGGGTTATCTAATGCTCTGCAAGATGGTGTCTTGCCTCTTTTTTGCAGTAGTAGATTTTTCATAAAATTCATTCTGTTGGTTGTCTTTGGGGGCTTTTGGGGAAAAAAAGAAATTACATGAAAAGAAATTTCATAGATATTGCTTGACTTTGAAGCGTAGTAAGCAATCTTTCTGGTATAAGGAGAAGATTTGAAATTGTGAGACTTCTGGAAATTTGGTCAAGATTTTACAAATTTTTTTCAAGAAAGCATTTCCTTTGTATTTCTTCATAAAGCTCTAATTGAGTATTTAGAAAATATCTTTTTAAACGTTGCACCTTCTACAACAATATAATGTGAGGCAAAGTGCTTAAGAGTTGTTTAGATTACAAAACAAAGAACAAAACTGTTTCTAAATTCATGAAGAAATGTATGTCTTTAGAATTGCATCTCTCCATAAAAGTATGTTCTCTTTTACACAGAATGAGCACTCCATAGTACCATCTCTCAGGTTATACAGCAGTGTACCCCCCGCCCCTGAACTAGGGAAAAATAACATCAAACAAAATGAAATAAATTAATGACAACACCCCTATATGTAGGGTCCCCTATTTCCCTTGGTTTTTTTCTTGGTCTTGACTGAAAAACTCAGACTGCTTTGACAGGCCTAGGACCCTGCCAGCTGTGTGTTTTCCTTGCAGTTTTGAACCCAGCCTGGGCCCCAAACATTCCCAGGCACTGACAAACTTGTTTAGTTTGATGCCTGAAACTCTGAATAATCAAACATGTTGCTAAACAAGTAGAAACCAGCCCTGGCTATGAGCCCAATTCCTGAAACCCTCACATAAATGCCACAACTCAACCTCCTCGTGGTGGATATACCTAGGTAGAACATTTCTTGTCTTGCTGTCCTCTGCAAGGACAGGTTGCAGCCCCCTCTGTATGGAAGTTCCTCTAAGTAAATGCTTTGCACTGATTACCCTGGCACTTAGTGCTTCTTTCTTAGAATCCCAACAGGCCCCAATATCAGGATGGGTTGGGGAAGTCCCTTGTGAGAATTCCCCTGCTGCTGCCCTGGGGGAGACTCCAGCCACAGGTTCAGACAGATGAAACAACATTCTAAACCCAATGGTTGTATTTTTACACCGGAAGATTTTAATTACGAAAACAACTTACAGCTCAATATTCAGTACATGGTAGGTATAGTTGATATTTTATTTAACAGCCTTTAAAGACTGCAAGTTAAGGATTATTAACTACATTTTACAAATTAGGAGTTTGCAGCTCAGAGGTTAGAATTTTTCTACTGAAAGATTATAGCAATTGCTGGAATGAGAATATTTACAAAATTCATTAAAGTTAAAAAAATTAGGACATAGTTATAGCCACTTCATTTGTGTTATCTCTGACATTTCTCATCTTTCCTTTCACCTGCATTTATTTTCCAACATATCACTGCTCTCTCTCTTTTCGTCAAAATAATCTTAACATTTCTTATTCTTGTTCCACCAAGGAAGCTCTATGAGTACTTGACCAGAAGGATTTGGAATGTGTTCCCCAAATGTCAATGATTCATATTATGTTTTCTTCACATCCCCATAATTCATTATATACAGAAAAATAATTGAGTCAATATAGGGGAGAGAACACAGTAAAACTGAATCCAGAAGTATTACCTATTCTTTTATTTTGCATCTGAGATACCTATTTTTAAAAGCTCTATTAACGTTGAACTAAACGTATAATTCTATAGATTACAGTCTGATCACAAAAACAAAACAAAAAACCTAATATGAAAATAAAATGTTCTTTTTGAATTTTGTTCAATAGGAAAAAAACACTTTTTTAAAAAAAATCCAGTTCCCCAATCTTTCCGAGAAGCAGTTTGCTATCGCTTAGCACAAATTTGAGAAATTTGTCAATTTAGACTTCAGATTGTGCCAGCATGAAGTTTTCTCAGAGCTACTTTCACATCTTTATTCCTCAGACTGTAGATCATGGGGTTCAGCATGGGGAACAGCACAGTGTAAAATGTGGAAACCATTTTGTCCCTCTCAAGGGAATAGCTGGAACTTAGGCGAGAGTAGATGTAGAGAATGGAGCCATAGTATAAGGTAACAGAGATCAGGTGGGAGGAGCACGTGGAGAAGGCCTTGAGGCGGCCCCGGGTGGAGCGGATCTTCAAGACTGCTGCGATGATGAAGACGTAGGAGGCGAGGATGAGCGTGGCGGGGGAGATGACGTTGGAGGCCAGGAGGAAGTACAGCACAGTCTGGTAGCTCTCTTCCACATCACATGCCAACTTCACCAGGGGTGGGACATCACAGAAAAAGTCATTGATGACATTGTCACCACAAAAATCCAATGTGAATGTGTTGCTGGTTAATATTATTGCGTTGACAAAGCCCCCGGTATAGGAATATATAACGAAACAGATGCACAGTCTCCTTGGCATGGCCTGAGCATAGAGCAGGGGGTTGGAGATGGCCACATAGCGGTCATAGGCCATAGCAGCAAGCAGGTAGCACTCACTACAGGCCAGCCCCGCAGAGAAGAAGAACTGGCACAGGCAGCCAGCAAAGGAGATGCTTTTGTCTTCAGAGATGCAGGTCACTAGGATCTTTGGAGTGTAGACAGAGGAATACCAGAGATCCAGAAAAGACAGATTTCCAATGAAAAAATACATGGGTGTGTGGAGACGGGAGTCATTACAGATCAGCACTATGAGGGTGCTATTTCCAACCAGGGTCAGAGAGTACACCCCGAGGAACACCACGAACAGGACGAGCTGCATCACTGGATCTGTTGTGAAGCCCAGCAGGAGGAACTCAGTCACTGTGTGATTGCTCCTCTCCATGGCTTAGAAAAACTTCACCAGCAAATACAGTGGAGCAGAGTTTAATTGTCTCAACCAATATCAGATGAGGGCATTCCCTGTGCTAAGCACCTCAGATGTGGTCAACATTAAGCAGGGTTCTTGCCTGCTTTGGGCAGATGATAGGAGTTTTATGAGCTTCAATATATTTATTTCAATAAAATGCATTTAATAACAGAAAAGTCATACTGCATTTGGTGGGGTTATTAATTGTTTTCAGAAAATATTTCCTGGGCCCTGGGTGCTGTTCTAGTCACTGGGACATAGCAGTGAAGATGATGGGGCTGACTCTTATTCTACGGAGCCTTTATTCTAGAAGGTGGAGATATATAACAAACAAATACATGCAGATAGATCTTCAGTTAATGTTTGTTGCTATTGAGAAAATAAAACTGGTTGATGGGATAAAAATGGACTTAGAAAGAGCTAATGGAATTTAGATACTGAGAGAAAAACCCTTTTCCCATTTCCCAGCTAGGAATGGAAAAGTTGTTTAGAGCCTATGAGAACTACGAAGGTTCCTGTTGTTTCGAAAGTGATGAAAATGTTTTTCCACGATTACAGGAAAAATTCTCTCCTCAGTTACTCTGCAGGAGCCTCTGGCACATTTACCATAAATCCCAGGGAAGGAACCAGATTAGGAATCAGAGTAAAATTTGGGTGGAGACCACTGAATTAATCTATCTGCTAATGCCTAGTAAACATTCTGTGATGTCCTCATGGGTCTTTGGGATGTAAAAGCATGGGATTTAGCATTATTTCCCAGTCTTTGTAACTAGCCATGAACATCATTCTTAAGACAGTTATCCCAAGTTGATATTGTCTGTAGTAATAGTTCTGAATTTTACTACATTAAAAAAACCTGCTCTTTAAAACAAATATTTTTAGTTCTTCCTTCATAGTCTTGAAATGAAATTTATAGGTAATGTAACCTAACTATAAACATATATGTGTATGTAAACCATCATAAGTCTAATGTGAAAAAAACTATAAAAGAAAAGTAGTTCATAATACAATTATATGATGATGATTATAATATAGGATTTATTATAAAATGATATAAATTTCAATATGTAAATGCTGATTACTTAGTGAAAGAGATAAATATAGTAAAATCAATGATATGTGTAGAATCATCACGAATGTATTGTTGAGTCAAATATCAGGAGCTGCATTTACATTGTTGATAAGATTTTTCTGACAAGTCGGACAATTCTTGGTAAAGTTCTAAACAAAACAAATGTCAATCTTCCCTTGATTTTAAATTCCTCAATTGGTACATAGGAAAATATTGCAAAATACACTCTTTCTTTGTTTGTAGAGCAGTGTAGATTTCAGAGTCATATAGTTATAAAGATCTTTTCCAAGGAGCAAATGTGCATCAGGACTCTGGATGGAGAGAGTAGAACAATTTTCTTTGCATAGGGCCATCCTATGAATGCAGGATCTTTTTATCCTTGTCTACTGCATAGTAAACATTCCATAAGGCTCCTGATCTTTGTGACAATCAAAAATCCAATCACAAGCTTAAAAAAAAAATGCTTCTTAAAGGATCTTAATGTCTGTTAAGAAACTCTGCTCCAAATATTTGCATATTACTTTGTGAATCATCATAGGCTCTTCTAGGAATTATGTAAAGAAATAGAAAAATAACTGGAGAATACCCTTAAGTGATAAAATTACCTGTGGTAATATAGCCCTCTATTTATTTTTTCCACCAGGTCACTGGGATCAAACAGAGATAGAAACCCACAAGGACGTAAATTGCATGAGAGCAGGGATTTTTGTCTGTTTTGCTCATTAAATATACCCAGTGCCGAGGGTAGTACCTGCCATAAAATGGACACACAATAAATATTTACTGAATGAATTAATGAATTAATGCATAACCCTGACTCAGAGGAGAAACCAGTCAACAGGACTGATGTTCTGTGTGGCCTCTAATGATGTCACTATACCCTAAATCGGTATAAAATTGTTTGATATTCCAGGTATACTTCCTGGCACCAGCAATTCCAGGTCATTTGTGTTCTTTTCAGGCAGGAATAGGAACAAAGAAAAAAGACCACAAAATAGCCTGACCAAATATTTGTTTACCTAAACGGAGTGTGTCTGAGAAGAAAGTGTTTTTCATGTGAGCGACAGATTGCCCATCACTCTATGGAATGGTGGATAAGAAGCGTGACTCAGAACTGACTGCTCAAACTAAAGACAGCTGGGCTATTATGGAAAATGCATTTGACTTTCAGGATTCAAGTTCTCCATCACTAGTCAACAATGTAAAGCCTTGGCTGGGCATGGTGGTTCATATCTCTAATCCTAGCATTCTGGGAGGCCAACGAGGGAGGATCATTTGTGGTCAGGAGTTTGATATCAACCTGAGCAAACACGAGCAAGACACCCGTCTCTGCTGATAAAAGTAGAAAAGGTTAGCCAGGTGTCGTGGCTCATGCGTATAGTCCCAGCTACTGAGGCTGAGGCAGGAGGATTGCTGGAGCCCAGGAGTTTGAGGTTGCAGTGAGCTATGATGATGTCACTGCACTCTAGCCCGGGGTTAAAATTTTTGTGATTACTCTTATCTTGGTTTCTTTTGACTTGGTTTAATTCTTTTCCCTTGCTTGTTTCCAAAAATCTTCTAAAAGCAAAAATAAACATTGTAAATTGCGGCTGCAGGATAGCTAATTAAAAGCCACTAGGGTGGTCACCACCATCTAAAACACCAGTCTAAACTCCCGACATTCAGTGATGAGATTTATAGGATTTTCTTGCTCGTAAGAGATTAATAAGAAATGGAATGTGATTTTCAAACATTAAGGAATGACAGATTTTCTGGGATTCCAGATGACTACTTATTATGGCCCATTTATTATGGCATGTTTTTAAACTTACGGGCAAACTGACATCAAGGAAAATTCAGAGCCCAAATGGTCATTATTTGTACTCTCTAAAAAGGCCTGCAACTATACAGTTAACATGTAGAGCTTTCTAAGTCTTCTGTGTCTATATATTATTTTCTTTGCCTAGTTTGGATGTGCTCACTTTTCTGTTGGTGTTGACATAAAAATTCACTTCTTATGACATTCCACCCAAGATTTTTTTAAAAAAGTCTTAAAGCACTTTTGAATTAACTAATGGCTCTACAAATTGCATTAGCTCCATAGTAACCAACAGCCCAGACACATTTAGGAAATGTAAACTTAGGTTTGCCTGACTAACAATTGCTTACAGTAATAAAACATACAATTGAAAAATTAATAATCTAAAAAAAGAACCAGATAAATGTCTATAAAAGGTAGGCTCTGAGATCCAACAGGTTAAAATTTTGAGTTCGGAGCAATAATATAAGATGTCTCTCTGTCATAAAAATTTTCTTTTTTCTGCCATTCGATGGTAAAAAAAAAACACCACAAAACAAACAAACAAACAAACAAAATACCCTATTAAAATTCTTCTCTGCCTGCATTTGCTAATCAAGCAAACCAGAAGAGCAAACAGAAGATAGATTTGGTACTAGTTCAAGACTGCTTGGAGATTTTGTTTTTCTTATGCTATTAAGCCAATACTAGGATAATGTAAATAATTGCAAGTTTAACCCTAAACACATTTGAAACTGAAAAAAAGGGGACAAAAGTGTGAAAGAAATTTTTTTTTTAAATTGAATTGCCATAAAAACTACTATATCCAAAATTTTGCTCCACAGTTTCCATTAGATTACCTATCAAGAGAAATAAAGTTTAGCCATGTCAACAAGTCTCAATTTTGTCAGAAATATAATTTGAATCCAACTATCTTTTATAAACCAGTGAGTTTGTATTACTGTCTTATGACCAAAATTCTAAAATGAAAGCTGTAAGATCTTTGTGTATGTATGTGTGTTTAGGTGTATTATGTACAACACATACGAATTATGTTGTATGTTGTGTCTACATGGTAAAATCTGGTATAGTTGGCCAAAATTCCCTTAAGGAGTTCTATTTGCATCAGCTTAGATAAATGAACACTCATATATCTTTAACATATGAATTAAGCAACTTACCTAAAATCCTCAGCAACACCATCCTCTTAACAGAATTCAGATCTGTCTGTCACAGAACCTTTTATGTTAGTATATGGATTCCCAGGTTGCAGATTTCTGCAAATCCTCAGAATTTCATAGTTTGGGAGAATAACTAACAGGACAATTAAATAAAATTCTGTGTTGACAAATTGGGGATTATTATTAAGATGTAGAAAAAATTTTGGTAGTCTATGATTCCCTGGTGAAAAATATAATTAGTCATAATTTTAATTATCTTTCTCTATTGAGCTGTGTAGAAGCTAAACTAAAATATATATACGTATACATTACATATGCTATAAATATTCATATGTACACTTCTGCATTGTACCACTTGAGATGCTCCAGCAGTGAGATTCTATCTCCTTTTCTAACCTGAATGGTTTTCTCTACCTCTACTAAAGCAGGAATTCTTAATTTGGGTCCATTGACCACTAGGGAGAACCTAGATGGGCTTCAGGGAGTTGAAGATTTCCCCAAAGAATGGGCCTGGAAAGTCTTGTTTGTGTGCTGATCTGTTCAAGAGCATCTGTTGGATTCTCATTAGGATCCATGGTTCAGAGCCATTGAGCTACAGGCCTCAGATCTGCATCACCCAAAATGAGAACCTTCTAGAGTGTGTTGACACTTCCTGTAATGGATTTTACCAGAAAAATTTGGACAACAAAGGGTCAACTAGATAAAATTTCTTTTAGAGCACTTTAGCTCTTTGACTTTCTAGACTTGACTACTAAAAATAATTGTTAGTTGGACACTATAAACATTCCAGTTCTACTTTTTAGTTATTTTAATGTATACCATAACTCAGTGTTGACTGTAGTCACTTTGTTGTGTCATCAAACATTGTTCATTCTGTCTAACTTTCTAACTATATTTTATACCCATCAACCATCCCCACCT
>RJWJ010015139.1:0-36682 GCA_004363605.1 Indri indri | reverse complement strand
GCAGGCAAAAGGAGGACAGACTTCTTAGGAGGAAGGTTGCCATTTTAAATAAAGTGGTCTTGGAAGGCCTCATTGAGAAGAGGACATGGGAGTGAATACCAGAAGGAAGGGATATACAGAAGAGGAGTATTCTAGGATAGAAACTGCAAATGCAGGTACCCCGGCCTAGAGATGTGTCTGACCTTGTGAGGAACAGCAAGGAGACCTGAGTGAGGGAAGAATAGGAGCAGATGACAGGAAACGCTGTCAGAGACATGAGGGAATGAGGGAGAGGGGAAGGGGACAGCTGGAGTGTAAATGGCCTCATTAGGCATGGTCAGAACTTTGGCTTTTACTCTAGGAGAGATGAAGCACCCTCAGAGACTTTGAGCAAAGCAGTGACATGATCTGATTTTTATTTTAACAGATTAATAATACCGCTATTATATTAATAGAGTCTCAATTTATTGAGCACTCTGTTCTTGGCACTGTAATAAGTGCTCTATGTACATCATTTAATTCTCATAGTACTACAAAATATTAGTTTATTGTCCCCATTTTTTCAGATGAAGAAACTGAGTCTCTCAAAGGTTGAATAAATTGCTCAGCTTAATAAATAGCATTCTTAAGATGTGATCTCAGGTATATCTGGCTGCAAAATCCTTATTGTTATTCACACTGTTTTATTTCTATCAGTATGATGTTAGCTCAATTGAAAGGTTTATGTGTTCTTGTCTCTCCATAAAATTGTTTCCCATTATATTCTGTCCACTAATATCCTAAATAGACGTGATAAAGAGGTATTCCGCTGTGTCATTATGAAGAGTAATATTACTTATGATAGCAATTATTACTCATTAGCATTTGGTAAAAATGAGCTCTGTGCCACTGCACTCCTAATCTAAACAGAGCATCATAAATAATAAACCCTTGCAACTGGAGTAGAGCTCCTGAAGTTGTCTCCTTTTTAATCCCAATAATGAGGCATTTAAATTTATAACTCATTTCCATATCTATTCTCAACTCTCATCTCTCCCTCCCTTCCTTCCAACTCTCACTTTTTTTTTTTTTTTTTTTTGAAGCCTTCGTCCATGGAAATTGACTTTGCTTATTTTTATCCGTCCCCACTCATATGGCCCCCACACGAGTGTCAGGAACAGCAATCAGCACACACGGGAGTGACAGTCAACAGTAGATATTCTGAATATTGCTTCTCTCTTTACCGTCTCCACCTTTCTCCTAGCTGCACCATCAACTCCTGTGGGGCCCAGAACAAGAGTATAAATGGAAGCCCGCATACCTCACATCTATTTAAAACTTACAGATCAGACAAATTCTTAAGCAAAATATGTTTAATATCCCACCCTAACAACTGTAAGAATTTATGCGTAGTTTTTAAAAATTCTTTTCTGAGCCCATCTTTTGTTTTCATTTTAATCTTGATCTCAACTTGTATGCATTCTCAATGTTAGATAAGAAATAAAAAAAATAAAATGGAATTGCATTTAAAGTGTACAAAACTTAATATATTTTATTAAAATGTGAGTTAAAGTCCACAAAACGGCCCTAGGGTTGCAAGAACATGGGAGAATGAGGCTCCACTATGTGATAGGGTCTAAATAAATAAATACATAAAATGTGAGTTATAATCAATGTAGAAAATAAAAAAAATAAGGTATTTTTCACATACATCTTCTAAAAAGTTATCTAAATATTCAAATGTATTAAAATTGAAAGTCAAAATATAAATTATTTCAGAGATAACATTTGTAATTAATTCTATTATAATACAAACCACCAATAAATACCAATATCTTATGTAAATCAAGCTAAATTTTATTACCTTTTTAAAAAGATTAACCAACTCATTAAATAGTTTAGAAAACCTATTGACTATTCTAACCTTTAATATCTATCCAGTTGTGAATATAAATATAATCAATGCTTATTATAATATTTGGGCATTCCACATTTGCAAATTTTCCTACTCCCTAAAATGTATTTGTGACCCTAAAATCAATTCTGCTTTTGCGATCATTCCTGGACTTGGGCATATACAAAAATTCAAGATTTCTGAGACATGAGTTCCCCGCTGAGAACAAACAAAGCAAAGCTCTGTCTTCTTGTTAAAGCCTTGATAAATAAGAAACCTTTTTTGTGATCTATTTACTGCCACATATTTTTGCATTTTGTACTTTTATTAATAGTTGGTGATTTTGCTGTTTAAAATGCCCCCCAAGTAGAGTGTGGACATGCAGTCTAGTGTACCTAAGCACAAGACAGCTGAGATGTGTCTTCTTTGGTTCCTAACAGGAGAAAATATGTGTATCAGATAAGCTTTGTTCAGGCATGAGTTATAGTGATTTTGGACATAAGTTTAGTGTTAATGAACCAAGAAAATATATTCAATAAGGTATTTTTAAAAAGAGAAACACATAAAACAAGGTTATATTGATCAGTTGACAAAAATTCTGTGAACAGAGGCTCTTGAGAACCTTACCTCAGATTTTACCTACAAGCCAGATTCAGCATTGGCTAAACCAGTTTTCAAGGCAACTTAGAACTACCATGGATAACAAGAATCAACTGTAATCAGTATCACATGTCACACATTACGTCAAGACCTGCAGATGTACAAATGTAAAAAGTAATTTAAAGTATTTAGTACTGCAAAATGTGCCTCAGCCACCATGTGCAACTTGCTAATACCACAATCAGTTTTATGTATTTCTGGCACCATGAATCAAACCATGAAGCGAAGCGTAGAAGTAGACAGCACTACAGGAAAACAATATTTCCTTTCTTAAGAATCTATAGCATTAATGCAATATGAGAAGAAGGATTTGACAAGTTACCACACTTGTCTTCTTTCTTACCCAAGCACTTCTGCTCAAATCCTCTGCAAATTCAAAAGCAGTGATCATATTTGACAACAGCAATGGACCAGGTGAAAAATCTTCACAGTATTTCAAAGTAGTCACCTTTTATTTTGATGACATAGGCAAGAGATCAGCGTTTTCCTGAGGTCTGAAAGGTGTTTATCATAAGAACTAACATATGTATTTACAGGTCCCATTCTGTCAATGGTGAAAGCTGCATTTAAGTGTCCAAGGCGTCCAGTACTTTAATACATTTATTTGAGATAGGAGGTGACCTTTAAAGCTGTTGGGACCCAGGAAAAGGACCCCTCTTGCCTAGGTCTAAGGATGGTAATACCTAGAGGACTGTACCAGCTTCATACATAGTCTCCCTACTTCCAGGATCTCCTTTACAACTTGTTTTACATACGAGGACACTAAGTAACTTCCAGAATCATAGTCCCTATTAGATCTCCATTAGAGTATCAGGGAGGCATTGCATCCTTCACAAAATATAAACTCTTTAGCATTTAAGAACCTTAATAAACTAGGTCCAAACCACTTTTTCGATTATGCTTTTTCTAACTCCCGTAACGTCTACTCACAATCCTCCATGCATGCTTTGAACTTTCTTACCTTCTTGGTTTTATTATGCTTCCCAGTCCTGCCAGCCCAGAATGCTTGTCCACTCTATTTCCATGTGTCCAATCCAATCCCTTCTAAGGGCCCATTTAGAATGTTATTTTCAGGACATTCCTGCCTCAGAAATCCCAGGCCAATCTCTCAACACTTTCCTTATACCTATGTGAGCACTTTCTGCATAGCTAACTGTATACTTACTTCTTTTGCAACATGTAAATTCCTTGAGGGCAGAGATCTGATTTATTCCCACAGCCCCATGGGACAAAAATTTTTCAGTTAATGGTTGTTGATGAAAAAAGGAATGATCAAAGTAATTAGCGAATGACCTCAGTTGCTGTTTAAACAAATAGACTTCTGTCCTGCTCTGACATAATTTTATATCAGAAACATGTAAACAGTAGGGAATGTCCTTTTATCAGATCCAGCTCATAGTACTTTTCAGCAGTTTGAGCTAGTACTCTCATTCTCTGCCCCCCATCTCATCTTCAACACGTGGTTTAAAATGCCTGACTTTATAACCCTTTCAGAGGGAACTTTGATAACTATCGGAGGCCAGTAAAACATTTTACATATTGACCAAATACTTTCACATCTGAAAATCTATCTTAAGGAAATCCAATATAAAGCAAAAGCCTATGCGACACATAAGTATGTAACATTATGTTTAACAAACTTAATGTCTAAAATTGAGGACAAAATTAGAAAATTATGATAATTCTACATAACAAATACTAGAAATATAGTATTAATAAAATGTACTCAAGAGCTCATAAGATCGAAAACTGTGACATAATGTTAAATGACAAAAATTAAGACTCAAGATCATTTATTGTAAAAAGCGTGATGTAAATTCCATTGATTAAAAATGGATGAAAGGATATATACAGCGGTTTTATTAGTTGAAAGAGGGGGCATCTTTTTTCCTTTCTTATTGTCATTATTTTCTGAATTTGGGGAAATTTTATGTAAAATTAAATCAACTCATTATGACTCAAAAAAGTTTGCTATGACTAACTTTTGGAATAAAATAATAAATATTATTTTGTGCTTATTTTGGATTTATAATATAACATAACAATAATACTAAAACGGCCTATTAAAATTATACAAGATGTGATATTTAGAAATCAAAAACAAAGCAGAAGTATACTCAAAGTGGCAAAAAACTATGCACTAAGATACCTGAAATAAATTTTATTATTAATAGTCAAACTTGATTTCAAATAAAGCCTAGGGTAGGAAAGGAAACACGCCTGGTTACATAAATTTTTGCACAGCTATTTTTAAAATTGTGGTAAAATATACAAAACATAAAATTTACTGTTTTAACTATTTTTAAGTGTATGGTTCTATGGCATTAAATAAATTCACATTATTGTGCTACCATCTCCACCATTCACATCTAAACCTTTTTCATCTTTTTCAACTGAAACTCTATATCCATTAAACACTAACTCCCCATTCCTCTCAACCCCCAGGAAACCACCACTCTACTTTCGGTCTTTATGACTTTGACTATTCTACGTACCTAATATAGGTGGAGTCATATAATATTTGTCCTTTGGTTACTGACTTACATCTTGACACAAAATCTTCAAGGCTCATCCAGGTTGAAGCATGTATAAGAATTCCCTGCCTTTTTAAGGCTGAATAATATTTTCTTGTATACATATACCACATTTTGTTCATCCATTCAACCACTGATGGACATTTGGGTAGCTTCTATCTTCTGGCTATTGTGAATAATGCTGCTATGGACATGGATGTGCAAACATCTGTGTTGAGTTACTGTTTTCGATTCTTTTGGGTATATACCCAGAGGTGGAATTGCTGTATCATTTGGTAATTTTGTGTTTAGTTTTTTTGAGGAATTGCCATACCATTTTCCATTCCCACAAGTAATGCACAAGGATTGCAGTTTCTTTACATCCTGAAAAACACCTGTCATTTTATTTTACTTATTTATTTGATAATAGGTATCCTAATGGATGTGAAGTGGTTTCTCATTGTGGTTTGATTTACATTTCCCTAATTATTAGTGATGTTGAACATCTTTTCATGTACTTACTGGACATTTATATATCTTCTTTTAACAAATGTCTATTCAAGTCATTTGCCCATTTTTAAACTGGGTTGTTTATTTACTGTTGAAGTGTAGGAGTTCTTCATATATTCTGGACATCAACTCCTTAGTAGATGTATAATTTGCAGATATTTTCTCCAGTTTCATGGATTGCCTTTTCACTCTGTTGATAATATCTTAGAGACACAAAAGTGCCAAATTATACACTTTAAAGGGGTTAATTTTTTTTAGTATGTGAATTATACCTCAGTTGAAAAAATTTTAATGGGGACTACATCAGGAGGATTGGATTTCAAATGAGTTTTGCTTTTTTTAAAAAATCTTTTCTGTGTAGATTGTTTATTTATTTTTACAATGAACGCACTCAGAAATGAACAATAAATCAGCTTTCATTGGAAGGGTGGGGGGAAACCTAGTTAAAAATCAGGCCACTTAGAAATTTCAGTATAGATACTGATACCATACATAGCCTAGAGAAATAAATCATTAAAATTCCATTTCAGTTCTCTTCAGCCAGCATTGGTTCTTATCAGCAACACATTAAGAATAGAGATGTATAAATCCTTGGTCTATCCCCTCATATGGAAAAGTATATGCTGATATAGATATCGATATGGGATTAGTAAAATTTAAGAACTTACAAAGCCACCAATTTTTTCAGTAAATATTTCTTGAGCAGCTACTACATGACAAGAAAGAACAGTGTGAGAGTTACAGAGATAAAAATCAGTATGAGCAACCACTAGGTTCTTCCCCCAAATGCTGCTTTATAACAAGGGTCACGGATGAAGAATTAGATTGGAAAGCCTATTGAATTGATCTATCATCGTATTTCATACAACTTACCATTCTTAATGAAAATGCAAGGAAAATGCAAGATTTCTTTTGCTTTTCTTCCCAACAGCCCCCAGTTTTTACAGACAGTAGGAGTAGATGTGTAAAATAAACCCTTTGGTGAATGCTAGCCTATTTACAATGAGAGAAGAACTTTCAAGGATGAGTTAGCATGTTCTGTAGTGTTAATTACAGAAACCACAGTACTGATAACATTCAGGAGTTAATTAACCATTTTCTGAACGTCACTCATCTTGTCTCACACAGTTGACAGAGGCCATCAAAGCAATAATCTGTATCAGTGATTCTTATCCACTTTGGGGCTTGCAGAACTTTTTAAAGAATCTGTTGGTTTTACCTCTCTCCTTTCTAATAAATACATATAGGCACATATAATTGCCTATCAATAAATATCAAGGAGTTGGTATTTCTCTTGAAAACCATCCATTGATTACTGAAGTTGCAGAGATCTTAGGTTAAAAATAACTCACTTGTAAGAAGAATCTCTTATTAATATAGATTAATACATTTTTAGTCTACTCATGTAATTAATCAAATGATTTATCCCATATAAAATGCATAGAATAGTCTGGCTTGTCATAAGTATTCCATAAGCATTAGATCGTTTTATTTTTATTGTAGTTATGTTGAGCTTCTCATGTATTAGGCACTTTCTCAAATGCTAGATTAATAGTAGCAAATGTTTGCTCTGTTTATTATAGGCTGGACATACATTTAATTTAATACTTCCAGTTACCCTGTGCAGTAGATATTTTAATGCTTACTGTTTTACAGATGAAGAAACTAATCGTATTGAAGCTATCTTGCCCATTGCCAGTAGGGCTTATCCTTAAATCTAGAATTTTACTAACAATACCATTACTTCTCTTCATTATTAGTAGGGAAGTGGCAGGGCTTGTGCTCAAGTATAGTGCTTTCTGATTCCAGAGCTGAGCCTTTTATTCACTCTGAAATGCCATTGTTGGCTTATTTCACTCAGCCTATTAAAAACTTGTCTGGGATGATTCACTTACATCATCCAGGCAAATATATATATGTTACAGGAAGAATATTTAGTTAATATCAACTCAGATCAAAGCTAAACTATGGAGAGGCAAACTTCATAGTTGAAGTAAATGTCATAAATTTGCAATGGCAGTGTGCTCAAAGTGCTGCCTTTTCATAAAGTCAAGGAGTATATAAATTATCATAAATTTCCTTTGTCAAGTGAACTCCCCCCCCCACTCACCTCACTAGAAAAGGCTGAATATATCATTTCCTATAATTTTAATATTAATAATGCTAGGGCACATTTTAAAGGTTATATAGTTTGCAAATGGAATGGGGCCTTGCACCTTGCTTTTGCCTTATTATGGTGCAAGTCAAAGGTGCTATAGTCTAAAATATTATTTGTTAAATCTCAGAGTTAGGCTCATACATTTAAAATCCAGAGAAATGACATAATGCTGTTGGTGTCCTTGAGAGTCACGATGGGTTTTTAAAACTTGTCTAAGACATATGCGATTTTAAATATTCCTTAAATGAAAAAGTACCCAAGTCTTAATGTTCAGATGTTGGAAAAAAGAGAGAGAGAGAGATTTTTTCACCTGATCACATGTGACTTTTTAGGAAAGCAGAAAGATTCATGGAGATATGGTTTTTAATCAGAATATTTCTGATCCAGTGACAAAGCTAAAACACAAATGAAAAAATAACCTGGCTTATCAATCATAACCAGTTGAATCTCCAGGGATCCAAAAAGTTAAGTTTTTGTATTTTAAAGGATTGGAAAGGAAAGGATAGAAGCTTTCTATGTTAAGTAGAATTCTGCCTTTTGGAATTTTCAGTAGTTTTGTTTTCATTATTAATAAAGAAAATATCAATGAAACTTCTCTTTTCTGTTATTCCCTTGTACTCCCCCCAAAATCACATTTGTTAATTCCCCTTGCCCAACCAGCTAATATGTTATTATCTTTCCATATTATACTGAACATTACATTTTTAACCAGTCACTGGAACAAATATTTTTGTGAAGAGCTAGTTGAGGTTCAAAAGATCAATGAGGTTAAAATACGATGAGAATCCTAGAGAAATACCTATTAGAAGAGCGTGTGTGTGTGTGTGTGTGTGTGTGTGTGAGAGAGAGAGAGAGAGAGAGAGAGAGAAAGAGAGTGAGGGGAGCAAGACAGGTCATAAGGTCATAAAGAATACTATCTGGGTGATGGTTACACAAAAAGCCCAGACTTCATCACTGCTATATATTCATGTAACAAAATTGCACTCATGCAACCTAAATGTTTGTTAAAAACCCACACAAATAAAAGCATAATGATAAAATGTATATATTAATATATACTATTTAGAAGTAACAAATAATATTTTGTCAAAGTCAAAAAAAAAAAAAAAGAAAAACAATGAAAACTGTGAAGGTCCATAAATGCAAAGAAACATGCTAAAGGCCGTATAGCTGCTAAAAAGCAGAAGAGGGAACAGAGAAACTCAGATTCATCTTATTCTAAATTCTTGATCTTCCCATACTCTTCATAGACCCAACTCTAACAAACTGCTTTTAAGAACCCTTTCTTTTCCTCTAGTTTCTGAGCTTCCTCAGAAGAAGTATGCCATATTCATATTTGGTGCATAGACCCTGGCACATATATCCGTGTCACTTTAATATTAAAGATCTGCAGTGTGAAGCCTCCAAGCATGCAAAGAATAGGTGCCTGCTATGGAGAAAAGGCCAGTCAGATATTTCCATACTATACAGATGGTAGGAGTATGAGGACACTTTCCTTCTTTCATCTTCATTTATTCTGTCATGTAATCCCACAAAAGTTCACATGCCAAGTTGCCCTGGACAATGTTGCATCATGAAATATGCTGAATAAACACCCCTTTCTAGATAGCCACCCCCCTGAACACACACACACTCTCAAATGAAGAGAGCTATTCTTCTAATCTATCCTGAATTTTACTGGGGGACACTGCCCTGGGATGTAAAATTTCTGGGTCCCAAACAAAAGGACAATTCAAAATCTCCTAAGAGAAATTCACATCACAGAAAAGCAAAATGAGCCCAGGTAAGAAACAATCCAAGGATAGTACTATATTTTCGCCAAGCCATAAACATATGGTAAGACTCTAGGTCTTATCTACCTATCTCCCTTAGAATTGAGTAGTGAGGTGGCTGTCATGGAGATGCATATTAACACATTTACCTGCCTTGAAAAATAAAATCAGATAATAGCCAGTGAGAAAATAATTGATTTGGCTGAATGGTTGGTCACTTAGGTCTGGCTCTGGCTTTTTCTTTGGTGAATATTTTCTACATGGTGAATATTTTCCATAAATGCAATGAGGAAAATCTACTCTTCAAAGCTTTAATGAAAATGTATTTAATGAATATAAATACTATGTTGGGAATTAAACATGACAATTTTCAAACATAAAATTAGATGCTAACTTAAAAATGTGTGAATGGACAAACAGCTATTTTAAAAATATTTTATGTGGTATACAAGCAAAAAAAATATGTAGACAACCTGTTTAGACCAACTCTGGAACTCTGCATTTAGACCTGAAATCTATAATCTAAAAAATGATACTAACGGATGCATTTTCAGAATAAAGTGGCCCTATCATTCCTGGAATTGTTAAAGCGACTGAAGAATATTGAGCTGTTCAGCCTATGGAAGAGCTGTTAGGGGGCATCCAGTAGCTAACCCTTATTAAATACTATTTTGGAGGGCGTGAAATTAATCTTATTCCAAATTTTCTAGAAGATAGAACTAAGACCATTAAGCTAATTGCCTTCAAGAAAGCAGATTTCAGCTTAACTCCCCAACCATTAGCATTGTCTGAAAATGTAGTGGATTTCCAACTCTGAACATGCTTGAGCACAGGCTGGAGAAACACTGGGTGGGTGAAGTGAGGTAAGCTAGGTCATCTCTAGCTTCCAGGCACAAAAAAATATAGCAGGTTCAGTGACTAGCTACTTACTGAACTTAGCCTTAAACCTTAAAGCAGAAAAGTAAATCATCCTCTTTCTTAGTAATGGTCAAGCATCCTTTCTGATGCTCCAGTACTGGAGAACCAGTGATAACAGTTTTCTTCAGTATATGGCAATGCCTACAGGCAAATGAATTTGATATTTATGAAGTCCAAAGTATTCCACAGAGGAGCTTGGAATTCAATGACTTGTCTGCTGCAAAGGAACCTCACAATGGCAGCATAATTTCACAACTCCTTTTTTCTTTGTTTTTTTCCTGTCATCAAAGAGATTTTCCAAATTCAGTTCTCTCCTGTTTGGGGTATGTGTGCTATTTATTTCACTCCCTTAAAACAAAAATTCACAGCCAACATCTTTGCAAGGGGCCTTTGTTCACTCTACTTTAACTATAAATAAACTCTTTGCTTGCTGCTGCTACTTGGCTACCACCTCTGAAAATTTTGCTACAACTGGTCCTCACTTTCCCTTTCATTTTCAAAATTTCTGTTTCTGACTCTTTTGGTGTTTTATTCTCTCATAAGTCATTTCCACCGTATGTTTTGTAAAAGTGATCAAGGGAAAGGATGAGAGAGGAAGAAGAGACAGAAAAACAAAACAAAACGAAAAGTTACCTTTCATTTTTAAGAGGGCTGTTTATATGGAAATCCTAAGTCAGGAACGTATGTCCTTGGCCAATGTTTTAACTTCATTAGTTTTCTGAAAATAAAGAGGATCCTGAGTTATTTCCTATGTTTGTACAAATAAATTCCATACTTTACATCTGTTACTGACTAGCTTAATCGGATGACTATCGGTTGGCATTTAAAAGCCACAGAGCTGTGAGGACTAATATGTTCATTTATTTAACCAAGATATTGATTGTTGAGCTCCCTGTAGCAGTGCTTTAGGTGCTAGGGATATAGAAGTGGGGTTTTCTTTCTAGTGCACCAGCAGACTAAATGTGTTTTATTGCACAGAAAATCTATGTTGAAGTCAGGGAAAAAAGATAGGGTGTATGTAACTCCTGCTTCTTTTAAGTTAAATTATGCATGTCCTGTTGTAGGTAAAGGCAAAATACTCACCTGGTTTGAGGTTTGTTTGTCTTTTTTTTTCCTCCTACGCCCCAGGAACAGCTGGGGACAGGGACCTCATCTTTACAACAGAGCTGTAACTATATGCACAATATCACATGTATCACTCCTTGGAAGATCGCAGCCCACTTTGGGGAGTCTCTGCCCCAGAACCTTCTCAGCTTGGAATTGGAAATGAGGGCTCCGCGGGGAAGGGGCTGATTCGGATGCCGGCAAGGTTCAGTGCCCCTGACCCCATCTCTGCCTGACCTGCATTCTCCCACTGCTTGGCATGGGTGTCCTCGGCCTTGTGCTGCTCCAGCCTGGCCACTTGTCCCTCTTTGAGAAGACTCCATGGCACCTTCAGCCTGGGGTGTGGTGGGTGGCCCCTCCTCCCCATCGTCATTAGGAAGCCCCGAGGTAGAGACTAAGGCCCCAGTGGGACTGACTGCTCCTAGAATAGAGCCAGAGATAGGCAGAAGGTGTCCAGGTGGCCATTAGAGAGGTAGAGGCCAGCGGGGGAATGGGTGGCTGTGGAAGGTGGTGGGAACTGAGGTGATGCCTCATCCTCTCAGCTCCGCCGCCGCCGCCGCCGCAGGGTGCGCACCTCCAGCGAGTTTTGGCCCTCGAGGTGGCGCTGCAAGTGGCCCTCCTTGATGAAAGCCTTGTGGCACAGGTCACAGGTGGCACTCATAGGGATGGTCCCGGTGTGCAGGTCCGAGTGGTTCTTGCGGTTGTAGCTGTGGAGGAAGCGGGCTACAGTGCGCAGGCTCCAGCAGCGGCGCTCTCCCGTGCGCTTCTGCGCGTCGCGCGTCTCCTCAGCCTGTAGTTCCGGGGGAAGCGAACGCCTCAGACGCCCGTGTGGGTCCTCATGTGGTGCTGCAGTTTGTCCTCCCCTTGGGTGATCTTGTGGTGACGGGGCACTCCTGAGGCATCCGGGAGCGGCGTTTGCGCACTAGCTTGTCATGGCCATCCAGCCCTGGTGCCAAGGCGTCCTGGTGCAGGAGGCTTAGGTAGGCCCTGAGGTCGGGATCCATGACAGGGCCCAGCTCCTCTGGGGACAAGGGGATCCACCCCTCCGGTCCTGAGCCAGCCCACAGGCTAGAGGATATACCAGCTCCTCTTCTTCGTCACCCTTATGGGCATCTTAGCTCAGGAGCCCCTCGGGAGGTGAGGTAGTCCCTGTGGGAGGGCTGTCGCTGTCCCCAGCCCACTGATCCCACTAATTGCCCACTCTGCCACCTCCTCCACCTCGTAGGTCAAAGGATGGGTGGGCACTGAGGGAACCTTGGGTACTAAGGTGGTTTGCCCGGGCCCCCTTGGTTTGCAGGAACGTTTTTCCGGGCTTGCGGCCGCCTCAGCGCGACAGGCCCAGGCGGCGGCGGCGGCGGCGGCCGGGAGGAGCGCCTGAGGAGAGCTGTCTTCACCATTCGGAACTCCAGAGGCCGCGGCTGTGGCAAAGGCCCTCAGGTACTGGCAGACTCGCACACAGTCATTCTCGCCTGGGCTGGAGCTTCTAGCCCGCTGCCCTGCGGACAGGGATGACACGGGGGATCTCCAGCATGTTGGCGCCGCAGGTGGCCAGTGTGTCTGTATAGGCAAATTCGAGCAGGGCACCTAGCGACCTACTAACTGGCTCACATGCGCGGCCCTGGCTCCTCTAGCTGCAGTCCCGCCACCTCCAGGCCCCCTGACCGCCCCGCCGCCACCCTCAGTGAAGAGCTTCTTGAAGTAGTGGCTGCCGGCGGCCGGCACAGCCCTGTGGGTGCGGTATCCAAAGTATTGAGTCCGGATAGTGAGGTCGCAAAGGTGGCCCAGCTGGCGCTGCGCATTGAGGCAGCTCAGCAGCTCACTGCTGTAGTCCGGGAATGGAATCCCAACCAGGTCACCCTCGGGGCTCACCATCTTCTCCTCTGGGCTGTCGGGTCCCTGGGTGGAGCTGTTAAGGCACAGGGTGTGGCGAGAAGCGCGTACCCCACCAGGCTTGGGGGTTTGGGGACCGGTCCTGGTCAGAAGGCCGCGTCACTTGACTTGCACAGCTCACTGCCTCACTCCTGGGGGGCTCCGCCGCCACCCGCTGCCTGGTCCTGCGGCCCGCCCTCCCTGGACCACCAAGAACCATACCTTCACCCGGCTTCCACCCCAACTAGGGCCCACCTCGCCGGCCCTGTTGTCTTACCTGTCCTCCTGCTTGCTTTCCCTCCATTCCTCCTCTCCCTTCCCCTGCCCCTTGTTACCCCCTAACCCTTAACAACATCCTGTTCCTCATGTGTTTTATGCTCATTTTGTCGCATCTTCCCGAGAGAGAGTGTGCTGTGGTTGGAAGAAAAAGTGAACTGGAATTAGATGAACTTATGTCTGAGTTTTATCGACACTTCTTAACTGTTGATCCACAGTGCTCCGTTTTCCTCTTCCTTTAAGTGGGGGTAATAATAGATACTTCGCATAGTGATGAGGATTTAATAAGGCAAAATACGTATAGCACACCGGAGTGTGCCTTAGATATAGGAGGTGGTTAAGAAATTGTTTGTCATTTTTCTTCCCCTGATCTTCTTGTTCGAACTTCGCCACCAAGAAAGGCAGACATGGAGATACGTTCAGCATTGAAGGTAGGGAAATTCAATCAGGCTTCTTTCTTTTTCCTTCATCATAAACCCAGTGTGTACACTGTGAAGTACACAGGAGACATGAAGCACAACACAAAATGACCATTTAATTTTAAGGACTTCTTTCAACAGTTTTTTTCTCAGCTCAATTTAAAGTTAGCTCTTTCTGTTTGCAACTCAAAAGGGCCCTAATCTTGACTGAATGCTTATTCTGAATACTTATTAGCATCACTAAGGGTCTGTTTGAAGGTTTGGTCCCTGGGGAAGGCAGTAAGGCGCCTGTTAGATTCTGACTCTGAGGAATATTTATTTAATAAGATATATAGGGGGTGCTGTGTTGCAGAGGGCTGCCTGCTCCAAGGTCAAGACTTCTAACTTCATGCAGTCAGGGCAGCATGAATCCCCTGACTGACCTATGTAGGGGCCCCAAAGGCCTTGCTCCCCTGATGTAAAGAAACTAAGACAAGTCTGAAGGATCATCCTAAGCTGGGCTGGTTGAGGCCATGTTGTAACTTCATCACAGCCCAACTTCTCTGCCTCATGCAGCTTCCTTCCCTCTCCCACAGGCAATGCTTGAGAAAACACATTCCAGCAAGCTTTTATATACACTGATCACTATCTTAGAGGCTGCTATCTTGGGAGGCTGAGCTGCAATGAGGAGCTCATTTACTGTCTCTCTCGTTGGCAGCAATGTCCTACTCAGATTCATAGTCTGGCACCAATTCTATAACTTAAAATCCCACGGCAGAATATTCATACAATGAATACTCTGCAGAAATCCAAGTTAAATAATGACTGCATAAAACAACCTGGATGAATCTCATGAACCTATTAGAGAAAGAAACTGGACACAAAAGAATATATCTGTATGATGCAAAGTAAAAACCACATCTTTATATAAAAATAGGAAAATTTTATATAAAAAATAAGAAAAATTAAAGTATCAGAATACAAGATAGTGACTACACTTGCAGGGGGAAGTAATAATTAGAAAGGAGCATGTAATGTTTTGTTTCTTGATCCGGGTGCTGGCTACACAAGTGTGTTCACTTTGTGAATATTCATCAAGCTGTACACATACTATTTATGTACTTTTCTGTAGGTAGATTATATTCCAATAAAATTTTATTTATTAAAAAAATATGTACATTTGATAATGTAGCCATAAGGGAAATAAACTGACTCTAAAACATATGGATACATAGGCATTTTAAGAAGCTCAGAAATAAAATATTCCTGCTGTTTATCATAAGCCAGGCAAAAATCATACCAAAGAACAACAGGCAAGCATTCAGTGGTGAATGGTCTTGTACACTGCAGAATCATTTAAATATATGTCCTACAAAAAGATTTCCTCCTTCTTTATGATGACAAATTATTATGGCCTGGCAGGTGATCACAGCTGAAATATTTAGAAAGCACTTAAGATGGAGAAAAACCCAACAAACACCATTTGAAACCCATTTAAAGAAAATTTTTCTCTGAATAGCCTAAAAGCAAAGAGGGTGATTGATGGCAATTTATGACATGACAAAATCAATTATAGTCATGTGCCCCATAACAACGTTTTAGTCAACGATAGACTGACAGCATACATGGCAGTGGTCCCACAAGATTATAACAGAGCTAAAAAATTCCTTTTGCCTACTATTTACTATGTGAAACTTTTTATTGTTATTTTAGAATATACTTTTTCTATTTATATATATTTTTAAAAGTTAACTGTAAAACAGCCTCAGGCAGATCCTTCAGATGGCATTCCAGAAGAAGACATTGTTATGATGGTCAATGACAGCTCCATGTGTGTTATTGTTACTGAAGAACTTTCAGTTGGACAAGATGTGGAGGTAGAAGACAGTGATATTGATAATTCTGACCCTGTGTAGGCCTAGTCTAATGTGTGTTTGTCTCTTAGTTTTTAATAAAAAATTTTAAAAGTAAAAAATGAAATAATTTTTTGAAAAAGCTTACAGCATAGGGATATAAAGAAAAAACATTTTGTACAGCTGTGTAATGTGTTTTTGTTAAGCTGTTCTATTACAAAAGAGTAAAAAAGTAAAAAAAAAAAAAATTAAAAAGTTTATAAAGTGAAAAGGTACCATAAGCTAGAGTTAATTTATTATTAAAGAAAGAAAAAAATTTGTGTGAATTTAGTGTAGCCTAATGTATAGTGTTTATAAAGTCTACAGTAGTGTATAGTAATGTCCTAGGCCTTCACATTCCACTCACCACTCACTCACTGACTCATCCTCAGCAACTCTCAGTCCCGTATGCTCCATTCATGGCAAGTGCCCTATACAGGTAAACAATATTTTATCTTTTACCATATTTTTACTGTACCTTTTCTGTGTTTAGAAATGTTTGGATACACAGATACTTACAATTGAGTTTCAATTGCCTACAGTATTCAGGACAGTAACATGCTATACAGGTTTGTAGCCTAGGAGTAATAGGCCATACCATATAGCTTTGGTGTACAGTAGGCTAAATCACCTAGGTTTGTGTAAGTACCTACTGTGATGTTCATACAATGATGAAATCACCCAAAGACACATTTCTCAGAACATACCCCTGCTATTAAATGACACATGACTAGCTTGTTATTGGATCAGCTTGTTTTTAGAATGAATGGATTGAAGAGAATAACAAACTCAGTTAATTCTTTTTTATGAGTTTTTATTTTGCTCTCTAATTCTTTTTATTGTGAAAATTTTTCTTACTTTAATTTTTAATATCACATATCATATATTCTATTTCTGTAGTCTATCTCCTCTCTTACATTAAAACAAGACTCAATGAAAGCAGAGCTTTAGCAAATGGTTTGCACTGCTGTGTCTTCTGAAGTAGTGCCTATTGTATGGTAAGTTCTTAAAAGATATTTGTTGAATGAAAAAAGATGTTTGCTAGAAAATAGTCTTAATGGTTCTATTTTCTTAAGTATGCTAAAATAGAAAAAAGTATATTACCTAGAAATTGCAATTAACTGTAAAGATCAAGTTATAGAGTATCAGGTTCTCAGCTATCAGTTGTGACTGATTCTGCTTCTAGAGAGATGTAGCACATGGTTTTCCACAGGCCCTTGTAATCTATGTGTTTTCCACAAAGGCACAAGGAACTTTTTTGTATATATCCCTACTAGTCAGGGGCAGCATTCAATATCTTTTCACCAAGATTACAAGCCTCTCCCGTCTTTTTACCAAGACTAAAAGCCTCTCCTGGTTCACTGAATCCAGTTGAGGACAAGCTCCTCTCAGGCCCATCTACCTAGTAAACCCATGAAGCTAGGTTTTACATTCCCAGGGTGAGGGATTGCTGGAAACAGTGAGGGAACTTCCACCATCAAGGGGAGCCAGGAAAAAGTGTACAGCGTCCTCCTATCTATTCTCAGATCCAAAACTTAAAAGGGGTTTCTATTCCCCTTGTAGCTACTCTTCAAAGTTGACCTCAGTGCATCACATTCATATCATGATAGATGTCACCTTCAATGCTGAATCTGTACATAAAATGTAGCTAGTGTCTCTGTGCTAGTTTGAAGCCTTAAGAAGGATTGAAAACTTCTATTATCTTTTTGGAAGCCTTGAGTTGCCATGTTGGAAGCCCAGTTAACCTGTTGAAGAAAACGTATGAGAGACCATGTAGAGGAATAGGCCCTGAAACTAGATGGAATAAAAGGAGGTAAACCTAGCCATCCCAGTGCCCTATATACCTGAGCCCAGTCTTCTGGCTGTCGATCAGTGCACTAGTCATGTGAGTGACTAGTTGTTGGTCATTTAAGCACAGATGAGCCCCCAGATATTGCAACACTAGTCCACATTACATGGAGCATAAGAACTACCCAGCTGAACCCAGTCAACATATAGGATTATGAGAAATAATTAGATTTTGTGTTAGGTCATAAAGTTTTAGGATTATTTGTTATGCAGCAATAGAAAATTAAAACTGTTAAAATTACCACTGCCTCATATACCCAACTGGAGAGAGGAAAGAGAGGTATAGGGCCTTCTTTAAGGGAGATATGGGATTGTAAGACTTCTATCCCTATCCAACTTCTGTATCTCAGCTTAGAAGAGGTAGAGGTAGCTGAAAAAATGGTTGGGATAGCTACCTCGATGATTCTTCCAAGCTCTTTGTCTTTCAGCAGAACAAAAATTCTAAATTTTAAACATGAATTCTTTTTTTTATAATTATGTGACTACCACTTTCCCTGACCATGGAGGAGTGTTGACCTCATATATCATAGCTCAGCTAGGGACAAAGAGCAATAAGTGTTTTAAAGTCTGGGTACAGCAGGAAACATCATTAATACTTTATGTATCCTTTCATCGCATCTCTATAGACAAACGTCAGATCGAATCCTGCTGGGATGACAAACTGTTCTGACATAGAAAGCCACCACCTGTTCTTACACATGAGAGTTGACTCAGTATTTGTATCATTATATCAAAGATCTATTAGATTACATTACCAGCACAGACAAAGTGTAACATTAGGGCTTAAAATAATGTATTAAAAAAAAAAAACTTAAAACAAGAATTTGGTTTGATGTTAGAACAAAAGAACTAAAAGATTTCAGGATTAGAAGCTTCACTCAGCAAAATTCCTAAACCAACATCATTAAAGTTGAGCCCAAGCGAGCAATCAGGGAATCAGAAGTAGATTCTTACTCTATTCTCAAATTTGTATTTGCTTTCCTTTATTTCGTTTCTGTTCTATAGGCTCTGAAATAGCTCTTCCAGGTGATTTTGTTTTAAAGGACATAAGTGGAACAATCACAATCTGCTCACATTCAAATCTGAATGCACAAAGCCCTTTATAAAAAGACGTGTTAAATAATTCAATGAGCAGATTATTATTACAGTGAATTAAATAAATGGACATGGTATATCTCTAATATCCTTGGATAAAGCCTGTTTTAATTCTATAATCCCAACTGGATGCAACATACTTAAATGAACACCATTAACTTGTATTTTGTCTGTTTTGTTTAGAAACATAATAACAGTTGAGAGACATTTATTAAGAAAACATCAACTCTATTTGCACATTCTTAAAGAGAATATTAGAGAAGCAAAATTTTAATTTTCATGTGTATAATCCGTTAATATAATTAGAATGAAATACAATTAGGTACTTTCAGATCTTTCAGTGTTAATTAAAAAGTTAATAACTCGAATGACTATAAATACCGAATTAGTGGGGCTAATGCTCCTGGCAGTTAATCCTTTGTTTGTCATTTACTGAAGATCACTTAAGTGGGATACCATCTTTATGTCAGGGATCCCCATCAATAATTTCAAGGTCTCTTATTCTTAGATAGTAGGGAGATCTTTGAGCTATTTGCAAATTCACTGCATGCCACTCTGGGCATTTCCAAACAGGCAGCAACCACTGTCTTTGATTCAGTCCCTTAAGGAATTTTATTGTTAGCAATTTCCCTGCCTCCCTAAATGTAGTAGTGATTTCTAGGTATTAGAGAAAGGCAATGTAGCTACACTAGGAAAATAAAAAAATAAAAGTGCAGAGCTCCAGGTCTCTTCTTTAAGAAACTTATTAATATTGGACTTAACCAGTCATAGAAATAACATTTTAAGAGTAAACAATGTATCAGAAAGATTAATATCAGCAATTGGTGAAAATAACCAGAACTTGATGATTTTATAATAATGAAAATCCATGAGTATATAATGCTTAAAACAAAATTTGATTGGTCACCTTTGGAGTAGGCTAGGGAACCAGTTCATAATTCTTAAAACTAGCAAATAAAGTGAAAGAATAATAATAAAAAAATTATCCTGACTTTCCTTTACAAACCATCCCTCAAGTTACCTTCTCAGGTACTCTTCTGGGGTTAATGCATGAATGAGGAATTAGAATTTAGACTGTTACCATATTGCAATCCATAATGAAGTAAAGGACCTAAGCAAAAATCACCAACAGTTACTAAAACCATTAAGTTAAAAGAAGAGAGAGCAATCTGATAATACCTCAATCCACTGATGAATATTAATATGTTTCATTAAGCTTTTACTACTATAATGTTGCTCAACAAATAATCCCAAAACTCAGTAACATACAATCACGCACATTTATTTCTTGCTTATAAAAACACTGGATCTGTGGGTCAGCTGATATTAAGCTGGGCTTAGTTCCAAATGGCGGGTTGGTTTCAGGTCAGCTTCTCCTATCTTCACAATCTGTAACCCAGGATAAAAGAGGCAGCCACTATTGAAACACGTGATTCTCATGGCAGAAGGCAAGAAGTCTAGAAGCTAAGTCAGACCATGAAAACACATTTGAAGCCTTGGCACAGATGTGGTGTATGTCACATCCCCTCACATTCTATAGGCCACAGCAAGTCAAATGGCTAAGATAAGTACCGATGTAGTAGAGAGGTATACTTTTCTCATAAAGGCTGGGGAGAGGGAAGCATTGGAAGGAGAGAGAGATTATTTGTTGAATAATCATAAGATCTACAACATCACAGAAAAGAGAGACAACCAGACATTAGGTGCCTATGATGTGATTAAATAAGACGTGTGCAAGCCAACCTATGAAGTATTCTAAGCCTTGATATCAAACTAGCAATTTACAGAAAATAAAGGAAGTGGAGGAAGATGTTAAAAAACATTACATGGAAGCAGTTGCCAAAATCTAGAATGTGAATCACACTATAGAGCAATAAATTGTTTTCTTCCACAAGATAAAAGATGAAGAAGTAACAAACATACATATTTAAATATATTAACAGAAATCTCAGAGAAATGCAATGTGTGGACCTTGATTGGATCCTAATTTGAATAAATCAAATGGAAAAAGGCATTTCTGAAACTGTCAGGGAGATCTGAACAATAATTGCCTATGTGATGATATTAGGGAGTGTTAATTTTGTTAGATATAATAATAGTATTTTGGTGATGATTTTCAAAATAACATTATATCATACAAATATATTCTGAAATATTTAAGAAGGAAATTAGATGTGCTTCAAAATATTCTGAAGATGATTAGGAGCAGGGAAAAGTATAGATGAGATAAGTTTTGTGGGTGATGAGTATTTAGTAAATTGTCCTATTCTCTCTACTTTTTGGGTCATTTTAATTTTTCCGTAACAACAACAACAAAAAAATGCAGACAGAGAGAGAGAAAAAAAAATTCTTTTCACCAAACAGAAATAAATGTGGTTAAGAAGGGGATGCTTTTGAGATGGCGTGTGGTCTTTGAATTCCCTTATTTGTGCCTCGTACAAAGGTCAAAATTTTTCATTACACAGGAATAACACAGTGACCCAAATTAATGCCTTTCAGTATGCATTTCAAATATGAAAAAAGTGTATAATATATATCTCGTTTCCTAGGAAATAAATAGAGTCTGAGAACCTCTTCCTCTCTAAAATAGCAAGACCTCGAAAAACAGATTTATTTAAATTTTCCCAATGAACGTCTTTTAATGAACATAAAACAAGTCTATGTAAGCAGAATACTTTCTTTAGTCAGGTGAGATTTTTTTTGGTGAAAGAAATCTAATCCTTTGGCACTATTTTGTTTCATACATAGAAGGAAACAGAGCCACTGATCAATTACATTCATGTTTTTATAAGTGAATGAGAATGTGCTTATTTTGTTGAGAAAAATACCAGTTTTATTTGAGATTATGATCAAATGGTAACATATTTTTAGGAGGCACAAAGAAAATGAAATTTCAAGGGAACTGCCATTTTAAAAGAAAACAACTTGTGAATAGGGAACTAATATTATTTTCCCCACAAGAAAATAGGCAATGGTTAGTCCTGTGTGGCATTTCAACCCACAGTGATTTACCTAAAGGAAATCATTAATTCTTCCTGGCATTTTAGAATAATAACATGATGATGAGACACCTAAAAAGCACTCAGAGAAAACCTTGGTTGCAAGTGCCTGCCCAAATTGTTTAATGTTTGTCAAACTTGAATTGTATTTGAAGGATGCATCACTATAATGGATTTCCAGTTCTATTTCCACATGGGCAAGGCTTTGTAGCCATTACAAGCTGTAGTTTATTACTTTGCATTATGTATGAGATGATTTTTGTGAGCAGGTACACAAACACAAAGGGGAAAAATACAAGAAAGCAATTTCTTTTATTGCTCAATATATAGCAGTTAGGAATAATTTGGAAACTTTTCAAATAGCTCATTTTGGGAAATTCTTAGATGTACTTAGGACTGATTGTTTTCTGCAGTGTTACTAAATAATTTGGCTGTAGCTAAGATTGACATTAATTCTAAGGGAGTTATCCCTAGTTATAGGTTAGGAGCAAAATGTCACAAAGGGGGTGCTAGATTTGGAATAAAAAGATCTTCAAGCTCTGTTTCTAACAATAATTAGCTGTGTGTGACCTTGGTCCTATAATTTAATATCTCTGGGCCTCATTTTCCTCTTCTCAGAACAAGAAATGATACCTCCTGCCTCACATGACAGTAGTGAAGATTACATGGCCTAGCTCAATGGTTACTAAAAAGCAGATATTAAAAAATATTGGCTTAATCCAGATTACTAACTGAGAGCTATAACATGTAAACGGATTTTGCAAATTGAAAAACACTATACAAATATAGCACAAAAGTATAACAGGATTATTTTGTTTGTTTTGTAAAATTTGTTTTCAGATGTCTTGATAGTGTTTCACCAAAGACTGTTATTTGGGGTTTTTTTCTTATTAGTGAAAAGATCGGGTGTCAAAACTGAAGCCATTCTGTCTTTTGACCTTGCGATAAGATCAGCTAGTCCATGGAATCTTATTAAATAGGGTCTTGAACTGCTGTTGTAAGAAACAAAGGACTGTTATTAGTGATGCTGTGGAATGGCTTCAAAATGGTGGTGTGTTTTGACATGAAAAGTATTGTAGATAAATTGCAAAACATGAAGGGTAATTCTTATACATAACATCTAGCCACCATAAACTGAGCAACTAATCTCTTACACAAAGTGCCTGAGAAGCTGTGCATTACTTTTTCTGTACAACATTTGCAGCCACATGATCTGTAATTTATGTGCAAATGAGTGGAAGCAGAGGGAATGTGTATGTTCTTCGTGGTTTTGGCACATGGTTGCCACTTTTAATCCAAAACACTCTCAAATCTGGCCAATTTTTCTCCATACTGTGGAAGAATCATTTTCTTTTGGCCAGAGACTTACTGCAAGAATTATCAAGCCTAGAGAGGAGGTTTTGTTTACAAATTCAGAAGGGAAAAATATCAAAATCCAGGCAAGAACAGAGAAGGTCCTGCAACCTTGACTCCACATGGAGTCACACTTCAAACTTCAGAATGAGAGTTGGCTGCACTCTGAGAAGGTTAATTTTCTTTTAGATGAGTGAATCACTTTTTAGATGAGTGAAACAGTTCCCCAGTTAGAGAACACACTTCTAGTATCAGTGCACGTGTTCTTCAGCAATGTTTTGCTCAGAGACTCCGGTATACTTTCTGTGAGAGTATACACAAAATGCAAGCTACAAGCAAGGAAAGACTAAAAACCATGAGGATCCATCCAGGGTACATGAAGATGAAGATAGAGCAGAACGTGTTGTCAGATCCCATTGCAAGTCTACTTAATGTAAAGTAAAACAGTGCAAGTCTACCTATAGATTAGCTTTCATTTCTACAAATTCAAAATGTCAGGTGCTGACAGTTTTGAACAGTTATGAAACCTCAGGAAAGTATCATTCTGCTATAATCTTCAAATCTTCTCAGGGCATACTGTATTCAGGTTTTTCTCTGTTCCTTTTCATACCAGAAGCTTCTTTCACAACAACATTTAGGCTATAAACTGGAGATAGTATGGTGTGGTTAAAAAAAAAATAAGTGTGTTTAAAAGTTGCATGGAAGCTGAAATCCCACCATTTTTGTCCCCTCAAAATTGTAAGCTCAAAGCTCAGCAGCAAAGAATTATTATCTGTGAGCCTCAAATTTCTTTAAATGTTTAGAAGTTAAATGAAGATAGTAAGGTCTCAGAAAATTATAAAGTTGTGTTGACTTAAATAGAATTAAGTATATATGTGTCTTAAATAGAATTAAATATATACATATATTATATGTATATATTATGTGCATATATAAATGCATATGTGATATGTACAATATTTTATATAAAATATATATTTTACATACACATGTGTTTATACAAATATGTGTGTATACATATATACATGTGTGTATACATATATCTATCTATTGAGAGAGAGAGAGAAACAGAGACAGAGAAACATATATGCCTACAGAGACAGAGAAAGTAAGAAAGATATTTGAAACTTAGCCCAGGAACTGGCACATGATTAAACCTCTGTAAACAATATCTATCATTATTAGTTCCAACATGCATCTATTCACTCTTCATTCACAAATATTTTTGAGTGGCATATACGTGACAGAAATGAAATAGTAAACAATGCATTCATTGCATTCAAGAAGTTTATTTTGTAGTTTAGAAAACATGAAAGTGACATACGCAGAATAGTACTACAAAAGAAATAAATAATGAAATACGCAGGAGAATTATCTCATGCAATCTTTAGAGCTAAGGGAAAGTTTCTTATATAAAGTGACATGTAAGTTATGAAATACCTGAAGCACAAAAAGGAAGCAACCAAACAAGAAACAAAGGTTGGGGGGAGATAA
Source organism: Indri indri (assembly GCA_004363605.1). Classification (NCBI taxonomy): domain Eukaryota; kingdom Metazoa; phylum Chordata; class Mammalia; order Primates; family Indriidae; genus Indri; species Indri indri. The sequence goes on along the minus strand of RJWJ010015139.1, from coordinate 11,971 downwards.
GGTAGATATAAGGTTCTACACAGAGGTGACATTAAGGCAAAGAAAATAACAAACTATCAGCTATTTTAGAGAGCATTCTGTGGATAACACACTATACTAGGAAATTTACATATTCACTTAATCCTCAAGGTGAACAGTTATAGAACTGAAACTCTGTCTACCTGACTCTAATGCATGAGCCATTTACCATGATATCATAGCACATTTGGGACTGGCACACTATAGGGGTTGGAGCCTAGAGTCAGACAGGTGGTAAGAGTGGAAGGCTAAAAAGGAAAGACTGAAGGTGCTAGTTTTTGAATGACATTACCAATTGGGCCCCAGGGAAGAGGAGAAACTTCCTTAGACATATGGTTTAGAAAAGACATCTGATGGCTTAATACATGGCATTGCTGAATTGAAGACAAATCTAGAAGAAAAGAGACCATTTAGAAGTTTGTTGCAGTAATCTATTAATATATGAGAGATAATAGTGGGCCAAAGTAATTTGTTGACAGAAGTAATAGTAGAATATGAATAGATTCAAGAGGTTTCAAAAAGGAGAATTGACGGAACATAATTATTAAATGTGGATATCAGGAGGTAAGAGAAGAGTGAGATTTGGGGTCTGAGCAACTAGCTAGATTCACTGAAGTAGGGAGAACAGGAGAAGCAAGTTTCAAAGGCAAAATCACATAATATATAAAGTGCTTAGTACCTTGGAGCCATTCAATACATGGTAGATTTTTTTTCTCTCCTTCTGCTTCTCTTTGCCTTTCCAAAGTTACTATAATGGACATCCTGGTTCTAGTTTCAACACTCAACATTTTATCAAATATAGATGTAAATTAAAATTGTAATTATTCTCCCAGACCAAGAAAGGTCTTCGTCATAGGAATAAACTAATCAACAAAGTAACAGATATCGTCATTGTCCTTTTAGATGTATACAAGCTTTCCACACAAGGAAAAATATCCCTAGTTTTTAATAAATTTCATATAAACACTTTATGTGGGAAAAGCACATGCAATATGCAAGATGATAACATTAATAATATGCCTAGTGTGGTGCCTAGCACATAATAAGTGCTCAATGAATGCACATTAAATGAAACGGTAGCTCTTCAGTTCCATTGACCAGGCAGGTTCTCAAAACCCATCTGTTTTCATTCTTAAACCAAAAAAGTCTGATTGATCGGCTACCTGTCTGAAGAATATTCAAAAACAGGATAAAGGAAAAGACAATAAGACTTCTCAAGTTTAAAATTCTGTGATTCTACTACGAGGAATATCTGACGGATATGCTAATTACCCTGGATCTGATCACTGTACATCACATGCATCGAAACATGACTATGTACCCCATGAGTAGGTGCAATTATTATTTGTCAATTAGAAAAAAAATCGTGTGTTCTTCTAAGCATATAACACCACAAAATCATTTTTTCACAAGTGAACCTAGAAAATCAGAAACTATAAAGATACTTTATACGTAAAGCCTATAAACATCTACGGACAAATCACAAGTCCTGCGTAATATAAAGTAGATTCAAAATCTTACTCAGCAAGCTCACATTTGATCAGTCCTGAACATTTCTCATTACTATTTTCTCTTGAAAATATGATTTTTTGGGGCTTATTGAATTCTTACTATAGGTCCTACTGTAAGAGTGTAACATACGTTATCATTCATTGTCCCCACCATAACGCTATAGTCATCAGTTACCACCCATATTTACACACCAAAAAACAAAATGAAACATCTGGGAATTAGAGAGATAATAACTTACCCAAGCCTCATATTTGAGAACTGTAATCCTTACAGTGCGTGTGTTTTTGTTTTTAATTGTGCTCTGAGATATGCTGGAAAGAACCCTCAGCTTACTGTATAGATCTATGCCTTTATCTCAATTCAAATCACTTTTTTTAGAAATGTCAGCTTATAATGGTTTTCTCTAAGTTCTGGCTTTCTTATTACTAAGAGGTGGCAAATGATATCTACCTTGTTCACTTCAATGGTTGCTAGGGTATTAAAAATGCTGATTTATCTATAAGTACTTTGTCAACAGTAAAGAAATATTTACACATGTATGGAACTATTATAGTATTATTAGCTCACATATTGAAGTTAACACTAAACCGTAAATTAATAAGATCTCTGCATGATTAAGAATTAGTAACAGTAATGTTAAATGTAGGTTTTTCTCCTAGTAATATTTTAAAATTTTTCTTACATATAAAATAAATAAAAATGGATTGTATCTCATTGAAGCATCAAATAGATAATATAGTACTTCCAGTTTTTGGCAAATCATTATAATGTATAATTTTTATTGGTTTGATAAAATTTATCTATTTAATTAATGAGGCTGGTAATTATAAGTCAGAATAAAATCTGATAAAAGTGAGAATCTTTTCTCCCATCCTATTTTATATAACTCTTTTATAAAATACTATGTCCACTGTATAATGATGAAGTAGGAAACAAGACCCATATCAAGGGTCCCATTTATAATATTAAAATATTCTAGGACAACTTCTTGTCATTCTATATATTTTTCACTTTCAAATATTCTTCCCAGAAGATAAATTTTTAATAAAATTATAATCAAAATTTTCTAGAACTATTTAATGAGTCATCTAACAGTTCTATAATAATTTTGTCCATATGTAGTACTACTTACAGGTAAATAAAAGAAAGCTATGAGAATAAATTGATTGCACACAGTCACACACACCCATAACCAATCAAATATGGATGAAAATTAGATTTTGAATACAAGTTTTATTCACATTAAAGAAATAAATACCTTATAAAGAAGTCCAACACTCTCATGAAACACAAATGGACCAATGGGCCTAAAATCCAGAGCAAGAAGCAATTCATTACCTTTTTTTTTAGAGAGTTTTATCTTACCATACTATAAATTCATTCTCCATGTATCTTTTAAACTTATGAGTGTATTTAGTTATCTGTACATACCCATTAAACCCATACATTTTCTCAGTTTTGTCATCATTTCCCCATCATAATTCATAAAGAATTTGGATTATTTACCAGATAAACCAAAATTCATTCTCAAGAATCTTTTACAAAGCGGAAATAATTACATCACCTTTGGAATGATGCTTAACTCTTTGTCAATTGAAAACATTCTTATGTAGGAGCCAGAGAAGAATTGAGAGGTTTGGTCTAACTCATTTTTTTTTTGGTAGAAAAATGGAATTTCAGGAAAATGATGGTGCTTGCTCAAGGTCAAATAAAAATTAGTGCCTGAGGTGACAAACCTGGGTCTCCTTACTCTGGGTCTTTGTACTAAAGATCTGTAGCTTAGTGGTCCTCTTCTTTTATGCAGAGACAGTCAAACAGGAAAAATGGAGAATAAAAAATAAAATAAGAAAACAAATATAGTATTTACAAAGTATGAAAATAATAAGCACCATATATTAAGTGCATACTGTGTGACAGGCATGATTCTAAATATTTTTCATAAATATTGTACACATTTCTCAGAGCATCCCTATAAGGTAGATATTATTGGTGTCTTTTACAGATTAAAAAAATACCTGAAATAGAGGAAGATTGAATAACTTAACCAAAGTCACAGAACTAGGAAACAGCAGAACCAGAATTCAAACCCAAGAAATGACTAAAGCACACAGCTATTAAATGGAAGACCAGAAGGTTAAAGAGCTAGTCCCAGGAAAACCACAGTGTGTGAAGTCCTTGATTCAGGACAAAGCTGGGTATATCAAAGAGCTAAGAGAAGACTAGTGTAGCTGAAATATAATTTTTAAAAGGGGAGAAGGGTGATATTAGATCATGGAGAAGACTGCCAAGGGTGAATTACACAGAGTCTTGGATGCCGTAAAGAAAAGGTTGAGTTTTTAAGCAGTATAATAGAAAGCCACTGAGGATTTTTTTAAGTAAGTTTGTAACATGATCTGAATTAACATTTTTTAAAGTTCAGTCTGGCTGAAAAATCCATGTTTGCTAAGGTCTGACTGCCATCTTTTTATATATGTATCCATCTATTCATTGACTGAATAAGCAATTGCTAAGTGCTGATTTTAGTATACATCTTTACACAAAGTGTGCAATACCAGCAATATTACTTATGCACCAAACCAAATATATATTCTCTAAGAGTTAATGTTTCTATCTGGAAGTTGCACATAATTTCCCGAATCCTAGTAGCTTGTACAACACTACGTACATATAGTTGAAATATAAAATAGTCAACTGGTTATCTCCATTAAATCGACCAACTATTTAACATATTTTACTTTTCCCAGAATCAACTGGTTATTTTGACATCATGTCCTATTTCTTGGAACTTTAGACTTCTTGCTTTATATTTCTGAGTAAGATATAAAAACCGTTGCAAAATGTAAATCTATGTTAGTCTGACAGGCAGATATTGGGCTCTGACAATGCTACATAGTGCTTATAATATTACCTACAGAGTTCATACCGAAACATAAAACTAAGAGTTTTCAGTCTTGAAATAGTTTTCATCTATACGCTTAGCAAATATGCAAAATCAACCAATAAAATAGGCACTTTGATATGTCATCTATTTGCCTGAGCTATCTATCTAACAATTTAATTTAACATTTATTAAATATCTACTATAGGCAATGTGCTATTCTAAAGCACCAGAAGAGATACAAAAGAAAAAGTATGCTCTCGTGCTTACAAACCTTTAACGATATGAGGTCTTGATATCATGCAATTTTACTTTATGATGTTAGACAATAATACTAAAGATCATATTTTATAGCAAATCTGAAGAAACCTAAAAGTAGCTTTCCCAGTAAAACTGTATTTTTTGTCTCATTCATTGAAGCAGGAATGTCTTCAAACTTTCAACATAATAAAATAAAAGAAATTTCAATGGCCATAGGTATATCAAAGGATCATCTTTTTACTCACAGAACCACAGGATCATAAAATCTCTGAGTAGAAAGAGACCTAGAGAGCATCTAGTCCAACACTTTTTGGCTTAACAGTACATAAGAACAACCCGGAGTGCTTTTTAGCAATATAGATTCCCAGGCTCTAGTCCCTAGAGATTGACTCAGCAGGTCTGGGTGGTATCCGGTAATATGTACTTTGTAAAAGTTTCCCAGGTGATTCTGATATGTAGCCAGGTTTGAGAACAAAAACCTGGCCCAACTTCTGGATCTGTTATGTAAATACATTCTGCACTACCTTTCCCAACAGGCTGTCATTTAGTCTCTGCTTTAATATGCATGATGATAGAATCGCAAATCTTGGATTGTTGCAGTTATTAGAATGTTGTGTGTGTGTGGATGTATGTGTATGTATAGATAGATATCTGTTAATATCTGTCTCCAAAAATAATGCCATAAGCTTCATTAGGGCAGAGGCCAGAGCTGTTTTCTGTACTATTGCATAATTTACCACTTAGCTTAGACCTTGATATTTAAAAGATAGTCATTAAGGTTTGTTGAATGCATACTGGACTGAATGACTTCCTTAGTTTGACCTGAAGTTTTTCTCTCTCTCTATTGTGCTAGTTTTTATAGTTTTAGGAAACTTAGTAAGTCTATATCCCAGAAACTGGGAATACAAACACGAATACGGTATCCTCTTCCCTTCTCTCAAGGCTCTTAATTTTTCACCTTGTGAGAAAGATGCAGATACTTTTAATCCACAGTGGTAAGTGAAATGTCAAAAATAAGTATGAGAATTGAGAGGAACAAAATTAATTCAGCTGTGACTGAGGTGGAGGAAAGGGAGCAATAGCTGTCTGTGAATACTTTCTGAGAAAAGTAATGATAAATGAAGCTTTGAAGGCCTAGCACTTGAATGCTTGAAAGTCCACACACCTTAAATCAAATAGAACAAATTATGTTTCACTTCTATAGTGTAGCCATTTAAGTGTAGAAAGGTCTGTCTCTCAAACTTTCTCTAGGACAAGTAGCCGAGTTTCTTCAATTATTTCTCACATGTAAGTGTTACATATCCCTTATTGTTATTGTTCCATATCAAATTATCTTAAATATCCTGAGTTATATAATCTAAAGAATATCTAAAGGCAAAAAATATGGCACATCTTTAAAGTTAAAGAGTTGTAGCTAAACTAATTGTGTGAGTTATAAGTAAACAAAACTCATATATAGAATATAAGTAAAACCCAGCCTTTCCCCTCAGCATGCTAAATAAAACTGAAAGCTAAAATATGACTAACACAAATGGGTTTAAAGTGAGACACTGACAATTGTTAGCTTTACCATCTTGGTTAACTTTATAGTTAAGGTTCCACAAGCAACAGATATATAGTAACCACATAGGTGTATACCCAGGGAAGTAACTCCATTTAATAAGCTGGGGAAAGATGGCTCTGAGTTAATGTCATTGTCATAGAAACAATTCTTGCCTATTAAATCAGTGAGAGGGCTGGAGAAGTATGCACTTATCTGGACAGGTTTTGTGTAGTGCTTGGGGAAAATGCTGAAATGTCAGGAGACAGAGATATTAGCTGTAATGGTAAAATACTATTCACATTCTAAAAGTTGATTTTTCCTTGTTTTCTAAAGGCATAAACTTAGTAAGAGACCTCTCTACTCTTTGAAAAAAATAACTTTTTAACTGGAAATGATGCATTCCATTTCTTCAAAGAGATTTGGGGAAATCTATTGAACTCCTCTGAAGAACTAAATCAACCTCAGGTTGCATCCATATACTGGAAAAGTGTAGACCCCCAAGGTGATCAAACAAGCCAACAGCTGCTAGATGTCTATTAAAACAGTATTAGAAAGGCATGTATTTGATGCATTTCTCCTAGGAGATTTGTATCTAAAATGAGACAAGAAATCACATTCTCTCTTATAAATCAACTTTGACAAGTCCCAAACTGGGAATATATCTGTAATTAATAAAATTACTAAGCTTATTTCCTGCACTTACTTTAACCCATACTATCTGCTCTTGTGGAGTTATACCTGATACTTGTTAGGCCTTGGAAAAAAGAAAATTTGAAATGAAGAGGATCTATCAGCTATTGGTTAAGGCATGGGTTTCTTAGTAGGTTCATAGGATAAAATATATAAATGGAAGGTCCTTGAGGCCAAGAAAAAGCACATGGTAACCATTTTGTATATACTTACTACTTCGTTATAGTCAGTTAAAAAATATAGTGGTGGCTTCAGTCTCTAATCTGGGGAAACTGCTCATCTACCAATAGCTATTCAAGTCATAGCCAAAGATAATATCTTAACTTATATCCAGGCTTTCATGCTTGGACAAATGCTGTATTTATCTCATTACTCAAGATTCACAGTGTTTTTTAGATAGATTGTTCTGTCAGAATAAATTCCATTAAATGAGAGAGTTACATAGACAGCTTCTGAATTCTGAATTTTATATCAGGGGATATAAAAAAATATTGCTGCAAATGAAGTTTTAGATTATCAAAATTGTAAAAGCATCCAAACAACTCTCTATAACAAATTATTGTTATGTTCACCATGATAATTTTTTTTTTAATTCACTACAGAAAATTAAGCTTTTGGGTCCCCTAACCAGCCAAATTCAATGAGTAATATGTACTATTTCTTCAGAAGAGGTGTCTCAGTCTCCTGCTATTTTGCCTGGTTATTATCAACAGGGTCAGAGAAACTTGCCCAGGGGTAGCAATGGTTGAGTTAGGTATTGAAGGAAAATGATGAGGAAAGCTATAGAAGTAATTCTCAAAGTGTTGTCTCAGCACCCATGGCATCAGCATTACCTGAGAATTTGTTAGACATGCAAATTTTCAGCCCCACCTCAGACTTACTGAATCACATACTCTAGGATGGGACGCAGTAATCTATGTTTGAACAAGCCCAGCAGATGATTTTCATGTATCTTAACATTAAGAGCTACTGGACTAGAAATTAGAAATTTGACAGAAAACGGTGTGTTCAAAATACTTTAATTTCTTTAGTGTGGTTCAACTTTAAATGTGGACAGTGGTAAAGCTTGAGGATGAGAATGTAAACAAGATGGTAATGTGCCTCATGCCTTCCTTAGGATGATGGAGAGCTACTCAAACACTGGTAAGCAGGGCATTGATAAGGAAGTACCTGTTAAAGTAACTCCAGGGGCAGTATGAGAAATAGACTGAGTCCCTGACTGGGGGAGGTTTCCCCGCAAAAACAAGAAGATAATTGGTTGGGAGATTGAATGATAGTCCAGTTACAGAAGACTTCTGGAGACTGGGAAAGGACTCTCTAAATCAGGATGGACTGAAAAGGAGGGAGAAGACAGAGATATGCCTCAAGTTTTTGAAGATGGGTAGATGTTGAAGCTACTAAAAGCAATTAACAACAACTAAGAGGTGCCATTTTCAGAAATAAAATAATTGGATTTGTTGAATTTGGAGTTCCTGTGGGCATCTGTAGGTTTAGGACTCAGAATTCTAATTATCAACTATCTATCTACCTAAGTATATGTAAAATTAAGCTGTAAGAACAAATGCGATATCCTAGGGAAACAATACAAGAGAAAAGGGAACTGAGCCAAAGGCCCTGAAATCACTAAAAAGACATTTATGGGCATGCTGGACAGAAAAAAGAGGGAGGCAGAGGAAACTTTCGTCTCCAATTTTTGCATTACTACCATGGACAAAAATCATTAGCTTAGGGGTTAAAAATATGGCTAATCCGGAGGAACTAAAGTTTGCATATTTTTTGAGAGAGACCTAGCTTTCTCAAAGATAAAGTTAAAAAAAAAAATGTTAAAAACTCCAAAGCAGCAATGCTTTCAAAAATGATAATTTAACTTAATGAGAATAAGGACATTTACATAATGGCCTTGAAACTAAGGGGAAAAAACAGATTTAAAGCACAACTTTAAATATTTGTAATTTGACCAAATAAAAAAAAATCAATAATTATAAAAAGACAGTTGCCCAATGCCCTTTCTCCCATCCCTCCACTGGCAGTCAGCATCCCTCTGAAATGAGCACTGCATGCTTAATGTATACAACATTCCTCCTCCACCCTCCTTTCAAAATCTAAGCTTTACTACATTTACTGAAGAGAGGAACTTTCCATTTAAAAAATCCATTTATATCAGAATTTATTTCCATAGTGTCCCTTGGTCTTAGTGAAGGTTGTAAGGACACCACACTATTTCATGTTACTTTAGACCTATAAGTACAATTATGACCCAACTCACAGTTCAAAAGTCAATATTGTATGCCGGGGGGAAGAAGAGAGTTGAACATAAGGTGTCAGCCTTACCCTCATCTTGGCTTCTCTGGAAGTAGATACATTTATTTATTTAGCAAGCAAATCAGTCTACGGAAAAATTCTGCAATCTTCCAAGATATATTTTTGCATCTGATAGTCTTAGCTGCCTTCTAGTCCCCTTCCCCTACCCTTACCAGCCTCTGAGGACATACACACATACACACACATATTTTAGGGTGGGGACAGGGTATAAGATGAATTATCTCTTTCCACAAATGTCTCTCCTTTATCTCCAAGTTATGGATAATGAGGCTAAAAGTGTAATTACTGAAGGAGTTTGGAAAGGTAATTACTGAAGTAATCTCAAAAATGCCAGTGACTGCAATACAACAAAACTCACTTTATAGCTGTCAGAGCCACTTGGAATGTGATAAACATCTTGTGTTTGCAAACCCAGATGCTATACCAAAGGGAATTCCATATTAGCAAATTACCACAACGACCTCCTACACTCAACTCATTTTGATTTTGTAATGAGAAAGCCGATTAAACTGGAATAACTTTAAGTTGTGACTGTTAAACAAGTTACACGTCTTGACGGAGGTGAGGGAATAAAGAAAGATGGCAGGGTTGAGGAGCCTGCTCTGAGATCCTGTTGAATTACAAATTTTCGAAGCCTGAAGTTGGCAAACAGCTCCACCTTCATCTGTTTCCCCTAATCACTAGAGAGTTAAAGTTTAGTGGAACTGGATAGCAGTACTCCAGCTAAAGCATTGAGCTTTGAGACTGCAGATCAAGATTGCAGGGGAGAATGGCTATTTCCAAAGCTTAGGCACAAATGTCCATGGAACATATAAATTTCGACCCTACGATTTTGGCTTCCCTGCACTTTCTCACCAGAATCCAGCGAACACACCATCCCATCCTCCTCCAGTCCCTTCACTCACACTGGCAGAGAACGGTCTCTTTATTTCAGCCGTCTTTGTGCTCCCCTAACACCACAGATGTGGTTTCTTTCCCCTGCCTTTGACCTGGAGTCCCTTGTCTTTGCCACCTCTTCCCATCCTTTTGTGACGCCAGTGGCCCAGTACAGGCCCTAGAGCGCTAAGCTCACAAAGGTAAGCGCACACTGCAACCGTGCTCAGTGCTCTGGGCGCTTCAGGCTGCCTTGGTCCTGCTGCTGCAACCCCAAGGGCCCTCGGAGGCACGCCCTGATACCTCCATCACTCACCATGGCCAGCCAGTTCTGCCTCCGTCTAGCGCCACACCTCTCGCCCCTGAAGACTTTGACGTCACACTTCGGAGACATCCAAGTGGGCATATCCGTGGCGATCCAGCGCAGTGACAAGCGAATCCACCTCGCTGTGGTCACAGAGATGAACAGAGAAAACTCTTGGGTCACGGTAGAGTGGGTAGAGAAAGGAGTCAAAAAAGGCAAGAAAATTGATCTTGAGACCATATTTCTGCTGAATCCAGCTCTGAACTCTGCTGAACACCCCACGCCATCTAGACCTTTGTCCCCCTTGTCTCCAATGCCCTCTTCCGCCATCGGAGATCAGAGTACAGCCACGCGGTGGGTTGCAATGACCTCCCAGAAAAACAAATCACCCTCCGGGGACAGCCGGGCCGTGAGGGTCCCCAGCAACCCTTGTCTGATGAAGCAGAAAAAGTCTCCCTGCCTACGGGAAATCGAGAAACTGCAGAAGCAGCGGGAGAAGCGCAGGAGGCTGCAGCAGGAGATCCAAGCTAGGCGCGCCCTCGATGTCAACACGGGAAACCCCAACTACGAAATCATGTGCATGATCGAAGAGTACCGCAGGCAACTGGACAGCAGCAAGGTGTCGGGCCTGGAGCCCCCGGAAGACCATCGGATCTGCGTCTGCGTGAGGAAGCGACCTCTCAACCAACGAGAGACCACTATGAAAGACCTGGATATCATCACCATTCCCTCGGACAATGTGGTTATGGTGCATGAGTCCAAGCAAAAGGTGGATCTCACCCGCTACCTGGAGAACCAGACCTTCTGCTTCGACCATGCCTTCAATGACACGGCCTCCAACGAATTAGTGTACCAGTTCACCGCCCAGCCACTGGTGGAGTCTATCTTCCGCAAGGACATGGCCACCTGCTTTGCCTATGGGCAGACGGGCAGTGGGAAAACGCACACCATGGGGGGAGCCTTTTCTGGAAGGGCCCAAGATTGCTCTAAAGGTATTTACGCCCTGGTGGCACAGGATGTCTTTCTCCTGCTCAGAAACTCCACTTACGAGAAGCTCGACCTCAAAGTCTATGGGACATTTTTTGAGATTTATGGGGGCAAGGTGTATGATTTGTTAAACTGGAAGAAGAAGCTGCAAGTCCTTGAGGATGGCAATCAGCAGATCCAAGTGGTAGGGCTGCAAGAGCAAGAGGTGTGCTGTGAGGAGGAAGTGCTGAAACTCGTCAAAGTAGGGAGTAGCTGTCGGACTTCCAGGCAGACATCTGTCAACGCTCACTCATCCAGGAGCCACGCAGTGTTCCAGATCATCCTGAAGTCAAGAGGGAAACTGCATGGCAAGTTTTCCCTTGTTGATTTAGCTGGGAATGAAAGGGGAGCAGACACTGCCAAGGCCAACCGGAAGAGGCAGCTGGAAGGGGCAGAGATTAACAAAAGTCTCCTAGCCCTCAAAGAATGTATCCTGGCTTTAGGTCAGAACAAGCCTCACACCCCATTCAGAGCCAGCAAGCTCACGCAGGTGCTCCGGGACTCCTTTATAGGCCAGAATTCCTCCACTTGCATGATCGCTACT
>RJWJ010015138.1:15282-36806 GCA_004363605.1 Indri indri | reverse complement strand
GATATGTATCTACAAGGAATAAATATAACCACCAAACCATTATTATATATTTTAAAACGAGTAATTCCTTAAAATAATCAAATATCCAATCAGTGTCCCAATTTCCCTGTCTCATACTTTTTGTTTACAGTTGGGTTTTTGAATCAGGATGTATTCTAGGTTCATGCCTTGCATTTGGTTGATATATCTCTTAAATTTCTTTTAACCTATTAAAATATGTCTGAAAAATAAAGGGTGAACATGGTCTGGTCCTTGCCTCTATTTCAGAGGGTGAGTGTTGTACACATCGTGCAGGCGAGACTCTGCGAGATCGTTGAATCCGACTCCATTTTGAATTCGCAGCTCGAGGAGACACATTCAGGTTGGGCACTCCCTGTCACCTTGTTGATCATACAGCCCTGGGCAAAAGGTCCATGGACTCTGGTTGCTGAGGCGTTGGTTGTTCCTGTCCTTTCAAGTGTGTGGACTTCCTCGGTGCTCTTCCAATGAATCTCCCCGAGACCTCTGCCTTCTCTCTGTGCTTATTGCTAGCATTGGTTTCTGGTTGCCTGCAACCAAAAGAACCTAAATTAAGTCAGAAATTTGTAGTGGAAGAGGGATTTTGCAAGCAACAGATTCCAGGATGTGGAACTGATTGAGCTGTAGTGAATGGTGGAGCACCCCTTTTGCTATAACAAAGGGTGACAAAAAAACCTGTTGATCAGTCTATGCTTTGTTTCCTCTTGGGACTGTGTACTTAACCTGTAAAAATGTCAGGGTGCTTCCCAGGCTGGGCTACTTCTTTATGCCTTTCTTGAGATGCTGCAAGAGAGAGTGCTCAGCCTTGGCTCAAGACGGTCCATGTAAAAGCAGAGGCCGAGATCGATGTATGGTTTCATTTCTGGCCAATGATCCAACATATTAAGGATCTGTCAGTGATGCTCTCTTAGGCTGCCAAGGTGGTTTGGTATTCAGCAGGGGAATCCTCCCCATTGCCTCTCTCAGGTGGGGCCTTGGGGGACACTGGGCAAAAGAAATTCAACGGGCACAACTTTTCTCCATGGTTAGGGACGTGAGTTAAGAAGTGGGCATTTACAGAGGACAGTCCAGGAGGATCACATCCATGATTGAGACATTGCTTTTCCTTTTATGGAACATTTTTGGTCCCCTCCATGTTGTTTATTGAGTATCATTCAGCCCAGAAATTGCAAGATCATGAGAAGCCCCATCTCATCCTGCCTGAGTCATAGACATCACCAAGAGATACTTGACTAGGAGCTGGATGGGAGCACTGGCTGTGATTTGGGGTTGTCTCCTAACGGAGAGGGGATCAGTTCATTTTTGCTTGTTTGTGAGATAGCTGGATTATGTTAGGTAGTAGCATTTAAAAAATATGTGCATGAGAATAAAGGGGTGTCTGTGTGTGTGTGTGTGTGTGTGTGTGTGTGTGTGTATACACTGGATTCCCAAGGATAGACTGTGGTATACATTTATTATTTTGTTTTCCCAGGGCAGGGGAGAAACCTGTATTAATCGTGTTTCTACTGTGATAATGACACATCACAACTAACCCCTCGAATCTCAATGGCTTACAAAATCGAGCATTTATTTCTTACTTATGGGTCTGCAGGTGGTTTTGGCTTCTGGCTGCAAGTTGGTTTCTGGTCTGCTACCCATGGCATGTTCTCGTGGCCATTGGCAGAAATGCAAAAAGAAGGCCAGGCCAAACCATGCAAGCACAATTAAAGCTGAAGTTTAATTTGTGGCTAACGCAAACTGCAAGGCCCAAATAAGTGAGGGTTGGGATTTCTTCTCTGCCCACAGCAAAGGAGGGGAAGGAAGGAAGAATTGGGAACAAATAATCTGTTCGACTACACTCTCCCTTCTTCTGAGGAATCGACCATGTGGTATAAATGTGTTTCCCCGCTCAGCAGACTGTGTCATTGCCCGTTCAGTTGCTCATGTTGGAAGCTTAGGATACAAGAGAAGGTCCAGGTTGGGAAGGGAGGAGCATTTGCTCAGTTTTAGATAAATTAAGTTTGCAGTAACTATGAAATAATCTGAGAGATGAGAAGACTGTTGACTACGTAGATGCAGAGCCAAGCCATTGTGGTTGTTTAGTTTCCTACTTAGGCTCTTACAGGCTTTATGAGTGGGGTGACGACAAATGTCACTAGCTTCTTAGGGTCCTCTGCACTAAGGTGTCCTTATGATGTAAATTTCACGAAGTTGCTCTGGATTTGGAACCAAGACCGGTCCTCTTTCCTTTCATATATAACAGTGTGAGTTATTAAATGTCTTGTCAATGTTCTCTGTGTGAAATTCCATGCAGGTTTTTATTACTTCAGAGAGGTTCTATGACTGAAGGGCATCGGCAGTTAGTACTTTTCAATCTAGGTCTGTTTTGGTCCACTGTTTGTAAAGATTCTTCTGCAAAAGGAATTTCTGTGTTTGTGTAAATACACTTGAGTCATCACATCTCGTGCAAATTGTCTGTATTGATTAATGGTCTCTTGTTTGCTTCCTTTTGCTTGTAGTATTTATAGCTCACATTACTTATAATTGTTGGACAACATAATATGGACCAGATGGCTTCATTATTTTGAGTTTCACATTTTGAATTTTAAACATTGTGTTGGACAGCCTGTGGCCAGCTGTGTGCTGGGGGAGATGATACGGCCAGACCACAGTTCAAAGATCTTGGGCCAGATACCATGGACATTAAGTGTTGAGGGGTTAGCATTTGAGATTTCCTCTGGTCCTCTGCCCTTGGTTTCACTTGGAAGTTCAGACTAGAGAGCCAGGGGTGGGGGAGAGAGAGAGAGAGAAAGAGAGAGAGAGAGAGAGAGACCATGCATTGAAGGCCTTCTGATCATATGGCTGGCCTATGATTACATTGAGTTTGGAAAGGCTCTTTACCCATAAGCTTATAGAATTTATTATATGTTAGAAATTTTAACAATAGCTACTAATATTTAAAAATAAAAGTACGAGTCGAGGGCCCAGGGGGAAGCAGGTGTCACACTCAAATGGAATAATGGAGCAGTGGTTACCTAAATGTATACTGCTGTGGGTTCAGGAAAACAAGGTAGTGTGAAGCAACATTCTACACTTGAATGGGCAAGGGGAAGGAGTGGTTACCAGAACCCAGAGAGAGCAGCTATAGCTATAGGAGAAGGTGACTGGGCCAAGGGATGGCCAGACATTTGCTCAAACATGACGCTGGGTGTGTCTGGATCAGATTAACATTTGAACTAGTAGACTGAGTAAAGCAGATCACACTCCCCAATGTGGGTGGGCCTCATCCAACTAATTGGAGACCTGAACAGAACAAAAAAGCTGAGTAAAAGCAGATGTAAAAGAAAACATAGTATATCATTCTGTTTATATAAAACCCCCAAATAGACAAAACTAACTGACGGTAATAGAAGTAAGAATAATTACTTACCTTTGGGGAAGGTGATGACTTGGAGTGGACATGCTGGGGGTGTCTGGGACTAACAACATTCTTTATCTTGGTCTGAGAGTGAGTACATGGGTAAATTCATTTTATGGAAATTCATTGAGGTGTGTACTTATGATTTATATGTACTTTTTGGTGTTTTTTTGTAACGCTTCAATAAGAACTGTCTTGAAGATGCCTTATGTTTGGAAATTAACAAAAACATGTCAAGTAGTCATGGGTTAGAAAAGGAAATCATGATGGAAATATAACTTAATAATAATGACAACATTTCATATCAAAACTTGCAGGAAGCAGGTTAAGCAGTACTGTAAGGGAAATTTATAGTCTCAAATGCTTACATTGGAAAAGAAGAAAAGCTTAAAATTATGAGGCAGGTATCCAAATATAGCAGTAAAACCTTTTTAAAAAAGTATAAAGAAAGCAATGGTAAAAATAAATGAAATGGAAAACAAAGACACAATTAAAAAACCTTAATACAGACCAAAAGTTAGTTCAAGAAAACAAAAAAAGGGAAAAGGCACGAATACACAACTTCGAGGATGAAAAAGAGAACTTAGCTACAGGAGATCCAGTTCAGCTGCACAGGGTTTTCTAAAGATTACTCTGCATGGGGAATATTTTATAGAGGAAGGTGAATGGATGCAGGCAGACCAGTTAAGAATTTATTGCTGTAATCTAGGTGAGATGCAATGGTACCTTTTATTGGGACTAGAGTCTTGTTTAGGAAGGATGGTCACACCTTATTATCCATTGATTCTCTTAACTTTTATTCTAATATTTTTGAGATTTTTACACTTAAAACAGTAATATTCATTTGGAATTAAAAAAATACAGTGTGAGGTAAAGCTATAACTTTTCAGATGGAAAACCATTTATACTAGCACAATTTCTTTAAAAATAAATTGCAATACCACCCTTGTTGCATATTGTTTTCATATTTATGTGAATCTATTTCTGTACTCTCCATTCTTTGTTCTGCTGTCTCTTCCTATGCAGATGCTATACAATGGGTTTACAGTAAGTTTTAAATCTGGAAAGATAAATTATCCCCTCACTATTTGTCTTTAATTTTTTCCATGGCTTTATTTTCTTACATTTATTCTTCCATATGAGCTTTAAAATCATTTAACCCATTAAAAAATCCCCATTCTCATGCTGATTGGTATGGCTTTTATATATTAGTTTTTTAGAATTGACACTTGTCTCCCTTTCAGAAATACATTCTCACTTTCTGTTATTTGCGTCACCTTTTCTTTTCCATGAGTATAGGTATTAATAATTAAAACTTGACTGCACTTAGGTTCAGTGTTTTATGCCTTTTATTTGAATATCTGAAAGTAATATTCATTTTATGTTCTATAATTAAACAAGCAAATAATGTTCATTTAATTAATCATTTAATAGTCTATTAGCTTGGTGCAAAAGTAATTGTGGTTTTAGCATTGTTAAAATTTGCTGTTAGATATTGGAATACATTCTTAAATAAATGTGGTTATGTTATACATCATTTTAATGCACATTTCTCATTTTATGTTGTTTTGCTAATGACTTATTACTTGCCATTTATTTTATATTTATTTTAGACTATGGAAATGATATTAGACAAAAAGCAAATTTGAGCGATTTTCTTTTTCAAGTTCAAAATGGGTCGTAAAGCAGCGGAGACAACTCGCAACATCAACAACACATTTGGCCCAGGAACTGCTAACGAACGTACAGTGCAGTCGTGGTTCAAAAAGTTTTGTAAAGGAGATGAGAGCCTGGAAGATGAGGAGCACAGTGGCCGACCATCAGAAGTTGACAACGACCGAAAAACTCAACATCGACCATACTACGTCATTCGATATTTGAAGCAAATCGGAAAGATGAAAAAGCTTGATAAGTGGGTACCTCATCAGCTGACCAAAAATCAAAAAAATCGTTATTTTGAAGTGTCGCGTTCTCTTCTTGTACACAACAGCAACGAACCATTTCTCGATTGGATTGTGACATGAGACCAAAAGTGGATTTTGTATGACAACCAGCAATGACCAGCTCAGTGGTTGGACCGAGAAGAGGCTCCAAAGCACTTCCCAAAGCCAAACTTGCACCAAAAAAAAAAGGTCATGGTCACTGTTTGGTGGTCTGCTGCCAGTCTGATCCACTACAGCTTTCTGGATTCCGGTGAAACCATTCCATCTGAGAAGTCCGCTCAACAAATTGATGAGATGCACCGAAAACTGCAACGCCTGCAGCTGGCATTGGTCAACAGAAAGGGCCCAATTCTTCACTGCAACGATGCCCGACCGCATGTCGCACAACCAATGCTTCAAAAGTTGAACAAATGGGGCTACGAAGTTTTGCCTCATCTATATTCACCTGACCTCTCACCAACCGACTACCACTTCTTCAAGCATCTCGACAACTTTTCGCAGGGAAAACGCTTCCACAACCAGCAGGATGCAGAAAATGCTTTCCAAGCGTTTGTCAAATCCTGAAGCACGGATTTTTTCATGCTACAGGAATAAGCAAACTTATTTCTCATTGGCAAAAATGTGTTGATTGTAATGGTTCCTATTTTGATTAATAAATATGTATTCGAGCCTAGTTATAATGATTTAAAATTCACGATTTGAAACCGCAATTATTTTTGCACTAACCTAATAAACATTTCCAACATTTCCAGTGTATCATTTTGAATATGGAAATTCTTGCTCTGTGATTACTGAGACGCTCAGATTCAAGATTAGGCTAGAGAGGAGGAAAAATATTAAAATTAGATTAGCCAATTTTATATAATTTTTACTTATATTTTAGAGACAAGGTTTTGCTATTATGCCCAGGCGGGACTCAAACTCCTGGGCTCAAGCAATCCTCCAGAGTCATCCTCCTGTGTAGCTAGGACTACAGGCACCTGGCACGATTTTATATAATTTAACAGACAGTGTGCCATTTGAATTGGTCATGCATCATTGTCTCATATGGACACCCTTCCAGCTTTTGAATTCATCAGGTAGCAAAGCAATGGCGGAGCAGTTTTGGGATTTGGATCAGATTATCTTCCTATTTTCTGGAAGAATCAGGATTAGAAATTCATCCAGAATTACTCAACAATCAGTAACAAAGCTGCTTGGACTTCTGACGCCCTGCCCTCCCTCCACACCCGCAACCTGGTTGCTTAGAGAGGAGAGAGATGGACTACAGTCCTCTCAAATTGCAGGATTCCCAGTGAGTGAGAAGGTTCAAAGGACGTTATCAACATTAGCACTTATTTTCCTTTTATGTTTTAGTGAGATTTTGGGCTGCAGCCCCTATTTATTACTTGGGTTTCCTTACTGACATGGCTCGGGAAACACCAGCGGTCTGGCACCCTTACCAGAGGATGCCTGGAGATGGAGGAGGCTGCGGTGAGAGGAAAGGAGGGAGAACGTGTCCCTGAGTTCTGTCCATCTCCAGCCAGGGCCAAGGGTCAGTGCTGCTTTACTGTGTTTTAACCTCTCATCTCTCCTGCCCGGGACAAATCCAGTTTTATTTAGAGAAGACTGCGGCCAAACTAGAAACTGCAAAACTGCGAAAGGGAACTATTTTGGAAAAATATTTTTCTTGATACCTTATCGAAAATGAAGCATGCAGGAGAATGAGAGGGGAAGATCTAAATGTGGTATGTTTGGGGGAAGGGATGGCATGATTAACTTTTAGTATAATATTTCAATTCAAGAAAGATGTGTCTGCGCTAGTCACACCCTAGGCTACACATTAGAATCTCCTGGGGCCATATGGAAAATGCTAGCGCCTGGGCTCAATACTCAAGAGGCTCTTATAGAGAATGAGACCTACTGATTGTCTGGGATTGGGCTTGGGCATGGGTCTTTTTTAAAGCTCCCCAGTGATTCTAATGTGTGATCAAGGTTGAGAACACTGTTTGCGGGAAATTACCAAGGATCTAGGAGGGTCAGGTTTTTTAGCAATGCGTGAAAAAAAATCCCAAGAAGCTTTGGCAGGGGATTGTAAAATGACGTTGTCAACAGAAGGAGGATAGATCCTTCTTTTAAATTCATCTTATTAGGGAACAGCTACTGTCCTTCCTGTTAAGTTTGTGGGCCTGTTTTTTCTAAGTTGGCTTTTTCATACTGAAATAATACAGTACTTCCATTAAATGAAAAAAACGTCATTCCCTCATGTTTGTCATTATTCGAAGTTGTATTTTGTGGAGCTATGCATTCCTGCTGCTGTTATAAAATGATTTCAACAAAAACAATCTCAAAAATAGTAATTGTGGGGTCTTTTTTTCTTCCTAAAACATATATGACCGTATTAGTTGCTTCATGAAAAAAACTTTGGGTCTTATTTTGGCCTGAATGTTATAATTTGTATTAGAATAGAAAGGTCATTAAACCTTCTGGGATTCATCCAATTGCTCATTCACTTGTTCATTCATAAAGTACAGGAGATTACAGACATTTCTAGTGTCTCATAGGCCTCTCATTTTCCCCAGTTTCCAAAAGAGTTCTTCTTAATAATGTGCAGATAAAGCCAGGATTAAACTCATGATTCTGATTACTCTTTATTATTCTTCTTTAATTGACAAGTTATTGTGCTGGCTATGTTCTTGTCACTTTGCTCTGATACTCCAATTATGCAGGCATCAAAAGTCATAATGAGGGGGACAGGCAGAGCTTGGTCAATGGGTATAAAGTTACAACTAGAAAGGAAGAATAAGTTCTGGTGTTCTATTGCACAGTAGGGTGGCTATAGTTAATAATAAGGTATAATATATTCAAAATAGCTAGAAGAGAGGATTTTGAATGTTCCCACTACAAAGCAATGATAAGTGTTTGAGGTGATAGATATGTTAATTACCCTGATTTAATCATTATACATTGTATACATGTATCAAACGTCACACTGTACCCCGTAAATATGTACAATCATTATATGTCAATTAAAAATAAAAAAAATCATAATGAAATGGCAAGAGAGAAGAATGTTAAAAAACCCTATAGTATTCCATGGCATATATATACAACCCCCCCCAAACCTTCTAGATAATACTGGAGTATTGACATATCTAATAAAATTAGCTCTCCAATCTACGAATGTGCCTACATGATGCATAGATCGTTCTTTCCTATGAGAAGTTGAGTCGAATTTTTAAATTAAAAAGAAAAAAGCAATGCTGTATCAATTAGGATTATTTTGTCTGTAACAGAAACTTCCAATAGAAGTTGCTGTACTTTTCACTTTGAAGTGCAAGGAGAGCCTTCCAGGACCTGTGTGGTGGTTCTAGTCCATGAAGTCATCAGAGGCCCAGGCTACTTCCAGCTCTCCTCTCTGTCATACCTGGGGGATGGCCTTTATCCTAATGGTCCAAATGAAGCTAGAGCCATAACAGGATGAAGGAAGTGGGGGGGGGGGCAGTGTGGAGAGAAGGGGAAAAACGTGAGCTCTTGCTGTTAAGAAAGGTCTTCAGTTAAGATCATTAGATGAGATCACATTTATAGCTCATTGGCTAGAACTTAGTCACATAGCCAACCTAGCCAAACAGGAATCTGGGAAATGTAGTCTTTACTTGATGGCTATGTGCCCAGCTGACGATCAGTGGATATGGGAGAGGAAGACTGGCCTGGGACCACCATGAGACAAACAAATAGAACTCCATTGAAATCATACTTAAAAGGGGCATCCTCCAGAGAAGTGTATTTGCATTCTAACCCATTCCTTATTCAAATAGACAGTTCATTCAGTTGTCTCATGACATTTTTTATTGAGACCCCTCTAGAACTGATATCACAAGATGGAAAAGGTGGTCACCCAAATGGAAGGATTTGAGAGATGCCACAAAAAAACTTTCCTGCAAAAAAAATTTCCACAGCCTTTTTAACACATCATCTAAGATCCCACTGTTAACAACACAGTGCTTTTTAAAATGGAAAGTATCTTGGGGGAATTGTAAAGCATTAAGCTCTTCTTAACTATTTAATATAAATTAGTTTGTTATGTATATGAGATGTAGTTGGAATAGGAACTTTGAGAGGTGATACAAAAAGGAAATATCAATTAGGAACAGACAAGAAGACATGAATGGGCCACAGAGGTGCCCCACGGTATTTCCTAAGTCCCCCTCATCCCAGTATACACCATCGCTTTCTACTGAACTCTCAGGATGCTGGTTGGGAATGTCGAAGGGGTTTGCCAAAAGAATGGGAGACCACAGAGTGAAAAAGACAAGTATCACCACTTCAGCCTCCATCTGAAAAAGACGCTCACACAATTACTTAATTTTACTCAGAGGAAATCATCATTTCATTATCTAACATTCATATAAACTCAAATAAGAGTAAATCATGTTTTGAGATCAGGACTTCATGACAAAAAAATCATACTGCATTATTGGACATTCTCACTTTACTTAAAGCCAAGGCAACTGAATCCAATATCACTTTTACAGACATTTCCTTTCCTGCTAATAGATTTTTCCTTTGCTTTTGCTGATTATTGGGAATTTGTTTGTAAGTCCAGATTGAAAGTGATTGGGATACAGTTCACTGGGATAAGGAAACTGTCAAAATGGTGGGAGGAAGCACTGGAATTAAATGTCATCTGCTATGTCAGCAAACAGGGATGAGTATCACTCATATTTCACTGAAATTCTTTGCCTTCTCTGCTTACGTTCACTAGGTTATAAGGATCCTTCTAGAACTGTTCCCAAAGAACAGAAGAAGCCATGCCAACCATGCTGGGTGATTGGCGCACAGGTTAGTTGTGTTATGCCAGTTGGATATACTATAGGAATAGCCCCATCAGGGGCCAGTGCAGGAGGACAGTCTAGGCTGACAGGTCTAGGGGATTCATCATCACAGATGAAGTCAGCCCACCACCCACACCCTGAGGCACTCAACATTCCAGTACCCACCAGTGCCAATGGCTTCTTCCTAGATGCACTTGCAACCCTGCCGGAGGGCTTTCTCTGGCCACAGGGGAGGGCCTTGTGCAGGGCAGATCAGAAGTGGCAGGGTGTGAAGGACCTGGGGGATCCCCTCAGCTAGTGATGAAGGGGTTGGTGAATAAATCCCTCAGCTTTCCTACCCCTTGAGAGAGGCCTGCTCAACACTGTCTCCCAGAGACCCTTGCAGGACAAGCCCCTTTGCCCATGTTGATAACTTGCTCACGAGTGCACTGGATATTGGCTTCCTTTTCTGTTCTGTTTCAGGTTCCCACTCCCCTACCAGGGCATCCATTGATCACCTCCCAGATTAGCTACTTGCATTCAAATCCCTGCCTCAGTGACTGCTTCTTGGGAAACCCTACCTGAGGCACAGGCAGTAAAAGTTATAGAAATCTGAAGAAGACATAAAATATCAGTGGTAGAAACTGGACTTCAGCATGTAGAAACCAAGTGCTGCTTTACTTTAGTGAGGGATTGTGAGAGCATTACCAGGGGATATTGGCTCTAAGTTCAGAAATGAGCCTGCGTAGGCAGACAGACTGAGATAGAGATAATTTAATTAATCAAAGTTCCTCTTTACAAGATCACTGTAGCTGTCTGGAAGTCTTGCCTGCTTGTGGCAGTCGCTGGGATGTTCTTGATTACTGTGAATGCAAGAGAGAGGAAGAGGGAGAGAGAGAGACACGTCTGAATAAATGAAAATCAGGACAGAAAGGTGCAAAGAAGAGAGAGGGAGAGATAGGAATGGCCCTTGGACTCTCACGTGTGGCCTCTCTCTGCAAGCTCCTAAACCTTGAAAACATTGTATTAAAACTCACAAAATGCTTGGGATGAGTGGGTTCCCTGTGGGAAGTGGTGAATGATCGAATGATCTCATTTTTGCATCTGGGGGAGGGACTTGGGACAGATCAGAGAAGGAACAGGTGGACATCGCAGCTTGACCCCAGAAGTGCAACTCTGGGAATGAGTGGAGATCACAGAGAGATCCTTCGTAATGACCTGAAAATTTTCTTTTGAGTCAGTTAAGTGTCGCTCTTTTCTAGAACAGATAATTGGTTTAAATGGTTTTTGGAATTTCTTCTGACTTGATTTATGTCTCTTGATTTCTGTGAAAGGAACATGAAATTGGGCAGTAGTTGGGTACTTGAAAATTTTTCTTGGAAAATTCTAAGGAAATAGGCAGCAGGCTTTATCTGACTTGGGCTTCCGTATTCAGCATCTCATCCAGCAACTGCTTAGTTCTCTCTTCTGTATAATTGTTAGATATTCATTTTCTTCCTGTATCTGAAATTCATGAGTCATATTCTACAGTTTTGGTGATTGATCCTTATTTTCAGTCTGAAGAATTTTTCCTTTTCTGTCTTGTTTTTAATTTTCCAAGAGCCTTCTTCGAACGTATGGACTAAATGGTGTTCTCTGTTTTTTTTTTTTTTTGAGACAGAGTCTCATTCTGTTGCCCGGGCTAGAGTGCCGTGGCGTCAGCCTAGTTCACAGCAACCTCAAACTCCTGGGCTCAAGTGATCCTTCTGCCTCAGCCTCCCAAGTAGCTGGGACTATAGGCACACGCCACCATGCCTGGCTAATTTTTTCTATATATATATTTTTAGTTGTCCAGATAATTTCTTTCTATTTTTAGTAGAGACGGGGTTTCGCTCTTGCTCAGGCTGGTCTCGAACTCCTGACCTTGAGCGATTCACCCGCCTCGGCCTCCCAGAGTGCTAGGATTACAGGCGTGAGCCGGTGTTCTCTGTTGATACTGTTTTTACTTGATTTGATTATATAATCCTAAAAAAGGCATTTCTGTTCAGAAATTTGGAGATTTCCTGCTGTTGCTTCATTGCTGGTCCTTGCCCGGCATAGGACAGGGGAAGTTTCAAGTGCTATGTCCTGTAGGAGCCCCTGGTCCCCTCCGGCCCAATGGCTGGAGACAACAGGCTTTCCCTAGAGCTCCCTTGGTCTGCGCACACTCTCAATTCTGGGATGCAGGTTACCCCAGAACTTGAGCTGGGACATAGACGGATTCCCGCCCCCCCACCCCAGGAATTCACTTCCAGGTCATTCCTCAAGACCTAGGTTCTTTACCAGGCCCATCCGTAATTTATGCACTGTAGTAGGCAGAATCATGCTCCTCCCCAGAGAGGTCCATATCCAAATCCCTGGAACCTGTGATTATGTGACCTTACATGGCAAAAGGGACTTTGCAAACTTGATTAAATTAAAGATCTTAAGATTGTGACGTTATCCTGGATTATCTGGGTGGGCCCAATGTAATCATAAGGGCCCTTATAAGAGAGAGGCAGGCGAGTCAGTGCCAGAGGAGATGTTGATGATAGGAGCAGAAATCAGAGTGATGTGAGGACAGCGCCATTAGCCAAGGGATGTAGGTGGCCTCTGGAAGCTGGAAAGAGAAGAAATAGACTCTTCTCTATGGCCTCCAGAAGGAACACAGCCCTGCCAACCCATTTTAGGTTTCTGACCTCTAGAATTGTAAGATAATCTATTTGTGTTGTTTTAAAGCATTAATGTTGTGATAATGTGTTATAATGGCAAAAGAAAACTAATACATCCTCCTTTCAGAGTCTTCTGGTCGTTTCTTTGTGTATCGTGTCTAGGGTTTTTTGTTATAATCAGAGGAGGAGACAGAGTGGAGTGTCCTGACTCCATCTTGAGTGGAACCAGTAGGCCATTGTTGTTAATTTTCAAATTTTATGACTTTGGACAATAGGAGCTAACTTCTGTGTCCTGTGGACCTCACATTAATCTTTGAAATGTTCCTTGCTTTCTGACTCAACATGATGTCTTGTCCCTTTCCTGTTCCAGACCTAGAAACAGCCAATTTTCTGAGGAAAATATTTAAATTAATGAAAAAGGTTTTCATTAAAATATGCTATAGAAATTTTTAAAAAGTCATCATGGAAGCCTATCATTACCGGTCCTCTTCTTATAGCCACAGGGCAATGTGGGACTGCCTGGAGTCCCTCCCTCTGCTAAGGAACCGATTCAGGAGGGTTCTGGGGCAGGGTGGAGGTGACTGTCTCCCTTGACAGCCACCCCCACCCCAGGCGTATCGGCTGGGCAGAAGTACCCACAGTGGGAGGCAGAGTCAAAGCCTGTCCCCACACCCCCAGCATCCCTCTGACCCAGCACAGTGCTCGGCCCACAGAAGGGGCTAATGCATGAGTATTTAATCAAAATTAATGGTTCACAACCAGCCATTCAAAAACGCACAGATGTCCCAGGGCACAGACTGAAGCTGAATGCTATTTAAGTAAGCAAAAAGGCTTGAATTGAGCAAATTCCAGTCAAGAAATTGTGGTAAACATACAGGTCTTGCAAGATGTTTCCCTGGCTTCGGACCCTGCCCAGTGGGGCATCGTCAAGTCTGTGGAATGGAGAAGCAAAGAAAGACGGGAACTGGCTTGGCAAAGGCAGGCAGCCCTTTTCACGTTCCGTGGTGCGGGGGTGCAGAATTTATCTTGGCCTAAGACTGCTTTTCATTTGGGGAAACATTCTGATGGGCCTTTTGGTTATGTAAATGAAAGACCCAGAGCTGAGTGTCGTGAGAGAGGTTGAAAACATGCAGAGCTAAATTCCCTCTTCGAAGTCTGCCTCGTTAAGGAAAGGTATAGATCCATGAAAAACAATTTCTTTTTTCATGTGAAAGAATTTTTTATTTATTTTGTAAGCCTGGAAACATGAATTCTTACGGGGCTGAAACTAGGGATGGGGGGAGATGGGAGAAGATGCTGCGATCTGAAGGCAGTTCAGAGCAACAGCCAGGACAGATACACGATCCCCGAGAATATTCCCAAATATTCTGGGGATACCTCCACCGATGGAAAAGTGATAAATTACACAGCCCCAGCATGCCCTCTGTATAAAGGTGGAGAAGGAAATGAAGGCAGAATAGTGGCAGTATCTAACTCAGTGCTGCTGCGGAGAAATGTAATGTGAACCACATATGTATTTTTAAATTTTCTGTTAGTCACAGAAAGTAAAGTAAAAAGAAACAGGTAAACTCAATTTTAGTATGTATTTTATTTAACCCACTGTATTCAAACTATTATTATTTGACATTTAATCAACATAAAATATTATTAATGAGATAGTTCATATTTTTTCATATTAAATCTTTGAGATCCAGTGTATGTTTGACATTTAAAGCACAATTCAACTCAGACTGGCCCCATTTAAAATGCTCAATAGCCCCCTGTGGCTAGTGGCTACCATGTTGGGCAGCGCAGATCTAACTGTTTATACTCTGTGGTTACTAAAATAATTCCAAAGCCTTTTTTTTTTTTAAAACAAACAGAGTTTGCTGTAAGAGCCTGCTTTATCTCAATGACTGCATTTACTTTTGCCATAAAAAAACAAACACCAAAATCCATTATAGCATACACAATCTCTTTATTTCAGAAGACTGTCTTTATAAAAAGCTTAGGAGCTGCTTACAGTCAGGGGTGACTTTTGAGTGGGTGGACAGAATTAAGCCCATAGGGAGATGAAAAATAGATTGATATAATCATCGATGAATTGAAAAATAAAAATATTACAGCCACATCAGTGTAATGGTTACTTAGGTCATAAATCTCTGCTGGAGCTATCTTAAAAATGCAACTCCTACTTAATTCATTTTCAGGAGTCTCCTGAGAAAATGCGATGTTATAAGAAGTGAAGTATTAATTTATTAGAATGAAAAGAAAAGGCACTTTTCTCATTGATTAGAATGGCTGTCTCCGACGCATCAACCTCTTTGTCTCTGCTGTTTATATAACCCAAGCATTCCGGCCACGCCATCTTGGAGGTTGAGTAAGTTAAAACAACAGCAAGAAAGCTCATAAACCTTGTGCAATTCAAAACCCAGACAATTCAGGTGAATATTATAATAGGAGCATTATTTCTGTTTAACAGCTGACATGGCCGTACCATGTGGCCATTGGATAAACTCTATGAAATTCACTTGGCTGTGCAGCTTTGGCATTGTGAAATTCTGGAATTTTAAAAGTTATGAATTATTTCACATTTTGCACATAAAGGGAGACTTCATTCATCTTCTCATACTGCAAAATGACAAATTTACTTAACACGAATTGGCAGAAAGTAAGCATGCATTCAAATTCCCAGGCTTAGCCTCCACGTCCAATACTCTGTTGGAACTCCGATCTCTCTAATTCCTTCCAGGTGGTCTTGGGAGTCTTAGGGCAATATCTCATGAAGGCTCTATGAACTAGCTCCCTTGGCGACCCTGCGGCACCCATGTTTATCTGTTCTCCTGCTCTGGAGCTCTATGGGAAAGTCTCTTCATACTGCTAATGCCCAAGGTGGCAGCTGGTTCACTGTTTCTGGTTTCCAAAATGAAGCCAGAACTGCTATTTGCCTTGAAGCTGCCCAAGTCCCATACCGAGGGCACTAATGCCTGCCTGGAAGGCACAATCTCCATTTGTTGCAAGAGCCATGGCAGTGGGTCCTGTTGTCTGTGAATGAAGCTGCCACAATCGACGCCTGGCATTTCAGCTCTTCTGGGTTTTGCCTGCTTCTTCACTTCAGCTCCTTGGTTCTGGGACTGCACCAGAAATCCAGATGATCTGAAGACCCACCTCTTTCTCTGATCTTATCCACTGTCTTAGTGCCCAAATTGTTCTTCATGAATCTCTTTCCTTAGAATGAGTTTTCTTAAAGGCACAACTCTATAAACCCCCAAGGATCTCCCAAGCACCTAAATATACCTGACTTCCGTGGTGAACCAAATTTAGGTTCAAGCTGGGTTCCCTGCTGTACTTAAGGAGACTATTCTAAATTACATTTTTTCCTCCTTTTCATCCTCTTTAATATAGTAGTAAGTTATCCAGTGAGTAGCATCCATTTTAATTTTAATTTAATAATCAGAAAAAGGTCTGACACACAATAGATATTCAATGAATATTTGTGAGTGAATGAGAGCTTTTATTTACAAGGAAATCTTTATTTTGGGAACCAGACTGAGTCTTTGTTCTAGTACACTAATCAAGGTCAATTTCAATCTTTGCTCAGAGCATCTGCTCCTTTTGGTGTTGGTGTTAGGTGTCTGAAGAGGGGCAGGGCACAAGCCAGCACAGCAGAATTGTTAAGAATTGAACGAGCTGAGGCAGCATAGTGATTGGACAAGTTAGTTCATCTTTCTGGTCTCTTTCCTCATTGGGTAAAGGGAACAACATCTAATCATAGGGCTGTGTGAGGATTAAATGGGGTAGCAAACTTTAGCATTATGCCTGTCACATAATATTTGTCCAATAAATGGTAGCTATTAAATATACTATTAATATTTCCAGAGAAGGAAAAAGAATCCCAAGTGTTTGAACACCATTTGAGTTTGTCACTGTTGTCTCTGAGTGTAGAGCTTGGAAAACATGAAATGTCAAATCTTATGCAAAGGTAGTAAAAATGGTCCCCAGATTCTGCATGCTTTACATATATATGGGTACATATATATGTATTATTATATATTTGGGTGGGAATAAGGGCATTGCAACAAAAAGATCTGTAGCTCAATGTATAAGAGGGTGTTTGTTTTTGGTCACCAATATTTCTGCTTATGTCGTTATTGCCTGTGTTCCCGGGCTAGAGGCTATTTTGCTTTCTTGATCCCTATGCAATGAACACAAATACAGTGCCAGGAGCTTAATATTAATAGATATCTGGGCAATGGTTGCACCAAGGAACTCCATTTCTGAAATGCTGCTTTGCTATTAATTGTAGATGAAGAACAAATCAAAGTCACTGCAAAATTTTCGTCTTGGAGAAATAATAGTTTGGGAGTTGTACTATATAAAAACTGCTCAGCAATAGTTTGTGTTATTTTTAAAAGGTAGTTACGCTAATATTTGAGTGTCAGAAAGCTACATGTATTTTGGCATATTATATATTGAGTTAAAATAACCAGAAGAACCAAAGTTCTAATTGTACCAGATTAATGTGGTGGTTTGATAATTTTCCAGGTTGCTAGTCTCTCATACAATTGGCTAAATGTACAATCCAGCACCTCCTCTTGACTTTCTCCTAGACGCAAACCTCTTTTAAGGGTAGAGAAATATTGTTTGGACCCAAACCAATGTGAGTAAATTTTGTTTTCTTCGTCAGATGAATTTTATAATTAAAACCCAGTTATGACCTATGATCATGAAAGACCTACTCATGATATCATAGCAAACCAGCCAGAATGCAGTGGAATCTTTGTTATGCCAAGATAAAATTATTATCAATCCAGAATTTTATACACAACTAAACAATTGTGGAAGAATGAAGGTCAAGGGAACAAAAATTCAGAGAAACAAAAATGAAACCTACTATTCACACACTCTCACTAAAAGAGCTACAACATTTAGTAAGAAGTAAGTTGAATCCGGAACAGAATACGAGGCAAGAAGGAGTAATGATTAAAGACCGGTAAACAGATGGGCAAATCTAAAATATTGATAATGTGAAATAATTATAAAAATACTAGATCATCGACGTAGAAACAAGGCAAAACTAAAATATTGATCCAAAGCAATGTAAAAGAAGAGTGGAGATGATCAGCAAAAATTCCTTTCATGGTGCTTGTATTGTTTTAGACTAGACATTTAATTTTATTTTTAACTTTGTAAAGTGAGATATGAATGTTCAATTTTTAAGAAAAAAGAACGAAAAGAATAGAATCTATAGCTTCCAAACTAGTAGAAGTAAAGAAAGCAAGCCTCAATCAAAACAAAAGAAGAAGTAAAGAATTTAAAAAGAAGAAAGTGTGGAAATAGCAGGGAATAGAAATAAAAGGCTAGAAATATTAATAAATCCAAATAATGATGTTTCTGCCATAATATAACATATATTTCTGAAATATCTTGCATTCTATGAAATCGCACACTAAAAATTAGATAGCTTAAGGGAAAAATAGGGTGGAGAAAGATGATGATATTTAGCCATAGTCTATGACAGAAAGCAAAATCTAACTAGAGAGAGAATTATGGAGAGAGGAGAAACAGTCACACAAACATGTAATTGCTTAAATCTGCGTGGCACACTGTCTTTAATAAAACTAGCTTGGTCTTGTTTAAACATCTGATAGCTTATTATTTATGTCATTCCACTTTCCCCTATTAACATATTTAATGAAATGGACTTTATATTCACAGCATTGTAGCCAATGGGAGTTAGGGGAAGAAAAATAGGAGAACTCAGAGAACCAAATTGTTTATGAATCTTTTTCTTCTTTTTTCAGGAGGCAGGGGAGAGGGGAACCTGCCCAAATTCATCTTATTTGAAATGCAAGCATAGGGGAGAACTGCAGGGAGATTGGAAGCAATTTCAGATTCTTCTGTGAAATCGGCCATTTCAGAAAGTTCATGTGGACTTTATCTTGGGGTGAGGGAATGAGGATGCATGTTTCCTTGAAGAAAACAGACAGAGGCTGTCTGTAATCTCAGCCCTTTGGGAGGCCAAGGCAGGAGAATCACTTGAGGCCAGGAGTTCAATACCAGCCTGGACAACACAGCAAGATCCCATCTCTACAAAAAATTTAAAAAATCAACTGGGCATGATGGTGCATGCCTGTAATTCCAGCTACTCGGGAGGCTGAAGCAGGAGGATTGCTTGAACCCAGGAGTTGGAGGCTGCAGTGAGTTATAATGATGCCCTTGCACTCCAGCCTGGGCAACTGAGCAAGGCCCTACGTCAAAACAAAAAAACAAAAAAACAAAACAAAACAAAAAAAACCCCAGACAGAACAGTGCTGTATTCAATGAGAAAGAAACATGTTGGAGAAAATAAAATCGTGAGCATGCTTTCAATCAGAGGTGGTATTCAAAATATCTAATCATCTTTTCGTACCCTGTGGAGGATGTAGTTCCCATGGGTGGCCATGCAAGGGCAACTCCAAGGGAATATGAGCCTGCAATGATGGGCCACAGCCTCAGAGACCGGATGGGCACTGGGTATTTGTTCACTGTGTGCCAACATTGCCCACTGGAGTGGCATCTCCCCAGTTGGGGATTGAGCCTTCTCTGGCTAGGAGGATACATAAAGATGGGCGCTTGTGCTTGGGAGTTGTAGCAGGCTAGCTGGAAGGCCAGTGGGCACCTAATGGCCAGACAGTACCCATTTGGGGCTCTCTAGAGCTGGAGTGGTCAGGCCAGTGTGGTAGGGAGCCCTCACGGGGCTTGGGGCAGCAATTACTTAACTGATTGCCACGGGAGCATTTCAACATTAACAACCTGGTTTTGAGATCTTCTTAGTCAAATTGTCTGTTTGGCAGGACTCCTGATTTCTGTAGGGAGATATCAATCAGAACACTGAGCAAAGACATTGCTAAATAGAAGAGCAAGAGGGTTAGAGGTCAGGACGATTCACAGAGTTAATCATAGAGGTAGAGTCCAAAAAGATTTCCCACAGATGCAAACTTCCCCCTCTCCTTGAATTAGTTTGAATTGGTTTCTCTGGTTCTTTTCTTTATGGACAGTGTGACATACCTGCTCACTTCTAAGTCCCTTTGCTTCTTCAGAAGATTAAAATTCCCTTCCAGAGAGCAAAAATGTCCACTAACCAAGATAAATTGTAGCTGCAAGCTTAAGTGTGTCTAATTTAGTGTTAGCCTTCAAAGGGAGGTGTCCATGAAAAATTGTCTGCAAAATTAATTTATGGAAAGGGATAAATTCCTTTCAGCTGGTTATGTTTTCAGCACTAACACGTTGGAAAATGAGATCATGATTGTGGGAGGGCACAGTAAAAGATATTTTGCTCCAACTTCAGACAGGCAATGAAAAGTAGTGTTTCCTATCACACATTGTGAAAGTGGCTCATTTACATGGTAGAATAGATTTGGATTTGAACTCTCCAGGTTTTATTCTATTACACAAAATTGTCTGCCCCTTAAGGTTTTTACCAGCCAAGCAATTATTTATGTTGGCGAGACATCACAGTTCAACTCAGCTTCAAGATTCATGCCACAAGGCAAGACACACAAAGGAGCACTAGACTGAGAGCCACAACACTTGACTTCTAAGCCCAGCTCAGCCACTAGCTAATGTGGGTGTTTGTGGTCGTTGTGTTTCACAAAGTGAAATCAAAGTGACCTTGTACACCTAGTACGCTTGCTTTCTTAACCTGCTGGGGCTTTTCTGATTGATTTAGCACAGGATTCCCAAGGTAAAAGTTTTCAAAATATGTGCTTCAGGAAATCACCACATGCACGCTCTTCAAAGTTGATGGGGGAGATTGATTAGCACATCTCAAACATGCCGGCCTTTTCAAACAGCAGTTTCCTTTCGGTGTCTGCAGAGACACCAGGATGGTGGTAAGGAATCATGAAAGTCCATGGATATGCATTTAAATGTGCATTTACTGGAATGCTGCTGGTCCCCAATACTGTAGCTGCAAAACATTTCACTACCACTACAGAGTTAGCCAGACAACCCTTCCCAAATTAATTGATGCTGATGAAGCTAAATAGTAATTTATAACTCAAAAGCAAGAGCAACAGCAATAGAAGATCTCACCAACTTTGAGACACTCTGATAATGCACCAAAACAAAATATCCTGCCTTGAAATTGGGGGAATATCATCAGCATGTGCAAACGTGCAGAAGGGATTTGCTGTGCTTCTGGGGATGGGGACAAGGCCCATATAGGAGGCTTCAGGTTCCCATGAAACTCAGATAATCTAAGGGTGAATTTTAGGGTATGAAGACCAGATTTTAGTAACTTTACCGAAGTCACCTGTAAATAAACAGCCTTTTATTTAAATGAAAGAATGAAGTCTTTAAAGTTACTCTTTCTTCTTTAAAAACCAAAGAAATGGTTGTATTTTCTGTGGCAGCACTTTCCTCATCTTTAAGAGTAGCAGTTAGGCCGGGTGTGGTGGCTCACGCCTGTAATCCTAGCACTCTGGGAGGCCGAGCTCAGGAGTTCGAGACCAGCCTGAGCAAGAGCGAGACCCCCTCTCTACCAAAAAATAGAAAGAAATTAATTGGACAGCTAAAAATATATATAGAAAAAATTAGCCGGGCATGGTGGCGCATGCCTGTAGTCCCAGCTACTCGGGAGGCTGAGACAGTAGGATTGCTTGAGCCCAGGAGTTTGAGGTTGCTGTGAGCTAGGCTGACGCCACGGCACTCGCCCCAGGCAAGAGAGTGAGACTCTGTCTCA
>RJWJ010015138.1:0-15182 GCA_004363605.1 Indri indri | reverse complement strand
AAGAGTAGCAGTTGACTTTTTCTGAGGGTTTCTTATGAGCCAGGCCCAGGCATCATCACTTTACATGGGTTGCCTCATTTACTCCTCATAACTACCTTGACAGGTAGACAGCCCTAGTGTTCCCATTTTAGAAATGAGGACACCGAGGCTCAGAGATGTTAAAGAACTTGTTCAAGGGAAACACATCAGGAAGGGATGCAATCTCAGGCAGTCTGACTCTCAAGTTCATGTTCCTAACTTCTAGGCAGCACTACTTTCAGGGGCTCCTGGACCAGACTTTGGTAACCATTGGCTAAAATACCATTTTTATGGATGTTGGTAAGGGTTGGAAATGGTAGACCCAAGAGTCTGGAAGATGAGACTGTAGACAGGGGAATCTAAAGTATCACCAGCCAGGCCCAAATTCCAGCAGACTCTGCTTGCTTTCCACTTCAGTAATCCATTTCCATGGTCTCAACACCTGCTGGAAATGATTTTCTTCTTAAGTCTTACACTCCATTGTCCATCCTCTGAGTACAGCCTCCTGGCTTGCCTGTTCTCACACTCTTATTCTTGGCACATCTGCTCTCCTACTGTATTGGCCCGATTCCTTTACCCCTCCCTTTCTCCCAGGCTTTTAGCCTCTTCCAGAACTCATTTCTTCCCTCTCCAGTGGAGATTTCATAGTACGTCACTTCAACATCCCCCTGCCTCTGTCCTCAATGCCCTCCAATCCCATCTTTCCATCTCGCCCACCCAGCAAAGCTCAGACTAAGGTAATTGCAAGCCTTGCTCTCGCCACCATTCCACCTGGGTTGCTGAGGGCTGCTGAAGACAACCGTCTAACTCCAAAGATTTGCACCATGAAGGGACCAGCAGCGAGGCAGACTGATGTGGCCCTGACGTCCACCCCACTTCACTATAGTGTTGGTTAAAATAGCGCAATTTCAGAGCTGAAGTGGCAATAAGAAAGGGAAGTCACCAGGTACCAGTAAGAAAGAAGAAACTCATAGCACCCAAGCTGACGTTCTGGTGGCCGAAAGGACTTGATGCAAACATCACATATAGGGGCTATCATTTAGCATCCACAACCTAGAAAAATATCCCGGTGACTAAGTCTTTGTCACCATCATAAGGAATGTAGACAGCCCTAGGCTAGGACCACAAGAGGACCACGAGAGGCTAGGCCCGTCCACCCAAGAGAGGGGTCCTTGGCTCTGTGTGAGGTGGGGAGCTGGAACTGGGATCTCAGACTGAAGCTGCCACCTAGGAAAAGCTGCCCCTTGTGGAAAACTCTGCCATGGGTCTAGGAAAGAAGTGATCTTGTCCCAGATGTAGTTTGGGATGGGGAAAAATAAGTCTTCTGTGAGAAACTGAGACCCCAAACCTGCCCCATAAAAGGTGTGGAGGCTGAATTTACAGCCTCCGCTTGGTGTGGGAATCCACTGCAAAGAATTAATGTAAGCCCAGCTGCAACCAATGCCATAAGGCAAGTAAAAGAAATAAGAGGCACAACTTTTATAAAGAAAGAAAGAAAACTGCCATTACTTTTAAGTTCCATGATTGTGTATCTAAAAAATCTGAAAGAGTCCTCAAACTATAGTAGATTTAGCGAGGTCACTGTACATTTGTGTCCAAAACCAGAAAAAGCAAATGAAACTAAAATCTTTGTCTCATGCTTCAAACTCGCCGCTCACCCCATCACTTGGCAGATAACCTTGTCTTATACTATTAATACACAGAGAAAAAGGAGGCAGAGGTTTGAACTCCTGCAACTGCCTGACCTCATGACCTCAAACTTACCTAAGTTGGCCCCCTCCCTCACCGCCTTTCCTGTGTTCATAGGATACCCCTTTCCCATCTCTCGTTACAAACCAGCCAGTGCTTTTAAGTCTCTTCTCTCCCATCTCCACTAAAATAAAGATATGGCTTCCTCTGATATTTCTTTTTCTTATGTGTTCAACCTGGCTTCTTCCTGTAGCCTTTAATGATACTCAAGCTACTGTTACCTCCAAAAAAAAAAAAGCCTTGGCAGACCTCTAAATCACCTCTAGCGATCACATTTTCAAAAGAACAGACTAAACTTGCTATATCCATGTCTCACCTCTAAAGACTCCTAAGCTCATTTCAATCAGATTTCTTTTCCTGTCATTCCTCTGAAATGGCTTTTGTCAGAGTGACCAGTGACTTCCTTAACTGCTCAATCCAATGGACTCTTTCTGGTCCTCTGGCACCCACCTCTGGCTTGCTCAACTAGCCCAAGAACCTTGCATGTAGCACAAGACCCCTACATACACTTTGACTACAAACCTCTGGGCCCTTGTATAGCCTTGGCTGGTTCCTTGACTCTATCCTTTTTACTGTCTTGCTTCGGCTCCTGTGGTCCTAGCCTAGGGTTGCTACATTCCTCATTGTGGCAACAAGGGCCTAGAAACCTGGATACTTTTCTGGGTGAAAATGTGGAGTCAGGGTAGGCAAAAGTCTGAGATGTAACCCCTGAGTTAGAACAAAACCATGACACTGCCATTGAGAGCAAAGGGGGTTTTCTATGGCTTCTGTTTTGTTTCCTGATGAATCTATGCATCCTGGGAGGTAGGAAGTAATTGTAATCATGACTTGCTGGACTTCTCAGCTCTGCACACTGTAGACCAATGACTGATGACTGGTTTGGTGTTGGGGCATTTTACAACCCAGGAGAAAGGGAGGGAAGTGGGCATAAATGATTAACACTGGATTTCTTGCAAGCCAGGAGGAGCTAGGGCTCAGAGTCCAATTTAGGTTGACTTAAAGACAATAAAGAAATATGGCCTTTCTTGCATGGTTAAGTTTGCTAGCTGAGATCCACACCTGTTTCTTATTAAAAATATCCAATAAATGGTAGCTTTTAGCATGGGGAATAATTATCCAGTTCCCTGAATCTGGCCCAGTGTGCTGAGGAACTCTCAGCTGTTGAAGCAGAAATGATCTGATGTACCAACTTCCCAAGGTGGACGTGACCACTTCTGGCTGCAAAGAAACCAGAGAAATAAAGATCCTGTGCAGAGAAGGGAGACTCCTAGGGTTATTTGACCTAAAGAAGGGCACTTGAGGGACTTGGGATTTTTGTAATTGTGCAGAGGCTGAAAAAGAAAGACAGTTGGCTATTAGCAGCACTGAAATAAATTTCTCTAAGCAATGTTTCTGCCTAAATGCATTAACTAATGCAAGAACAAAATTTGAAACTTCAGCTCATTATCGTTCTAGTTTTGGCAGCATGACTTTCCCTGAGGCTTTTAATTCTTTCCTTAGAGTCCTCTGTATTAACTCTGAAGCTTTGATGTGTTTTCAAATATTGGCTTAAGGCATCTCAGGTTGTTATTTTATTTAAGTGAATAAATTGGCTGTCTAGATGTATCCTATTTCATATGCAAATGCATATTTTCATGCAAATAAGACAAACTTCCATAGGTAGGTGTTCATGATATGAGGTGTCATAGGAAGGTTGTGAATATTTATTTACTTTCAGAGTTCTGGCTCCTTGATTACGTTATTGTTAAATCATTTGTTTGTGCCATTACCTTGTTAGTAGTGGAACAAAGTGTCCCAAATCTTTCCTTTTCTTATTTTTATCATTCCCCATATCACATATAACCAAATTTTAAAAAGAAAACCCTGTTGACACATACATAGGAAGGATTTCTCCAGTCCCAATGATCCCAATTGCAAAGGATCCTCTTCTGTATTTTCATTCTACCCATCTCAGTCTTTTTTTTTTTTTTTTAGAGACAGGGTCTTGCTGTGTTGCCCAGGCTGGTCTCAAATTCCTGGCCTCAAGCAATTCTCCTGCCTTGGCCTCCCAAAGTGCTGGGATTACAGGTGTGAGCCACTGTGCCGGGCCCCATCTCAGTCTTTTGTCATCCAAATTCCCTTTCACTGGACCTCCTGAACTTTTATTACATTGTGAACAAACTTCCTTATTTTCAGGCACTCACAAAATTGAAAGTCTGGAAGGTACTTTAGAGCCTTGTTACCCAAAGTGTGTATCATTTCACCCCATCTCACTTAATGACTGAATCTTGATCTCTATTCTCAATCAACTGTGGCCTGATAAGTGTGCCAGATATTATTTTGCAACAGCTTTTGGATACCTCTGTGTGGCTGTTAACTAGTGTGTCAGAGTCAACATGCTTAAAACCAAAAGACACAGATATGGCAACACACAATCAACTTACCATTATCTGCTTCATGTGCTTCATTTTCTATATTCCATTTTTCATTGATGACGTTACCATCTTCGTAGTCATCTCAACTTGGCACGGCAAGAGCACTGTAATATCTCTTTCTCTCAATACCACCTCCAATTTAATTAGCCCATAAATCCTGAGAATTACATTTCCGTCAAGCCCTGGGCATAGATCCCTTCTTCTCTAGTCACTGTTACTGTTCTGATGAACATTTTCATTATTGGTTGCTTTGCCTAATGCCAGCTTTCCTAACTTATCTCTTTGCCTTCTTCAGTCGCTCTTCCTTCTAAGCCACTTGTATTAGCCATCCATTGCTGCATAACAAATTTAACCCAAAATGTAACAGCTTAAAATGATAAACTCACAGTTTCCATAGTCCAGAAGCCCAGGGACAGCTTAGTTGGGCAGTTCTGGATCAGGATCTCTCATGAGGCTGCAGTCAAGGTGTTAGCCAGGGGCTGCAGTCATCTGAGCTTGGCTGGGGAAAGAACCGTGGAGCTGTACAAGTTAGCTATGCTGTAGTGGGACATCTCTTGTTTAATTTTCAAGCTCTTTTCTCCCATACTCATTTCTCCCACACTCATTTCCTCTTTTCCTCTTTATCGTCTTCCTTCCTCTCTTCCTTCTCCCTTCTTTCCTTCTCATCTGACCTCCCTTGTTATTCTCTCCCGACACTCTGTGAGGTTGTTACATGGGTGTCCTGATGCTATTACTGTTCTTTAAATTAGTCAAATGGAAGTTCTGTCTTTGTTAACAGCTTTATTGAGGTATAATTTACGCACCATTAAATTTATCCCTTTTAAGTTCACAATTCAATGACTTTTAGTACATTTAGAGTTGTGCAACTATCACCACAATCCAGTTTTAGAACATCTCCATGACCCCAAAAAGATCTCCTGTACAGACTGAATTTTTAAAAATGTATTTTTTACCTTTTTCTCTTGTTATAAAAACAATACAAAGTTACTTTAAAGCCTGGCATGGTGGTGTGCACCTGTAGTCCCAGCTACTCAGGAGGCTGAGGCAGGAGGATCACTCCAGCCCAGTAATTCAAGGCTGTGGTGAGCTATGATCAAGCCACTGTACTCCAGCCTGGGTGACAGAGTGAGACCCCTGTCTCTAAAACAAACAAAAAAAAGTTACTTTAGACAGTTTAGAATATATATAAAAGCAGAAAGAAGATAATAAAAAATATCTTCATTCCACAACCTACAGATAACCGCTGCTATTTTGGCATATACCTAATCCCACTCTCTGTCTACCTATTTGTTCCTATCTTAGAGGGGAAGCTACTATTTAAGGGAAGCCTAGAAGATGATTAGATCTGGGGACACAGCAGCTACATATTAACAACTTAAAAAAAGCAGGGAGTATCTCTTTTTATCTTATTGATTTTAAAGAATTTGACTGGAATTTTGACTTTTGAAATACCACATTAGATGTGTATTTATGTCTAAGGTAAGAAGCCAATTAAAGCAATGAATAGGCCATTTTGTACTGGGATTGCAATGCGGGTTTGAAATGTGTGCAGGATTTGGGGGGTGAAGGTGGGGGAAACAGTGGTAGCTGCCTAGAGACTTCATGGAGGAACCTAAATGCAGAAGTTGTGTGCTGGGGTGGTGGGAAGGACGGGAGCATGAGAAAGGAAGAACTCTTACAAGGACAAAGCAAGTTGGGCTTCAAGGGCCTGAACTGGGGCTCTCCAGTGTTTCTTTGAAATGGGAAAATGAGGGGAAAGCTGAATAGAAAGGAAAGTGCTTGTGATGGCAGAAAGGAATTAGCATGCCAGAAGGTTTCTGATTAGCCTGGTAGAGTACACTGTCCAGACTAAGTGTCAACACAGTAAATGAGCAACAGAGCCAAGATGTAGAATTGGATGATCAAGGTGAGTGCGGGGATGTGGAGATTGCCCATCCCTGGCTTGGAAGTTGGCAGCTTCTGCTCTGTGTTAGCAAAGAAGTTGATTAAACTGTCACCCATGGCATCTTGGAACCAAGACCTTATATCTACTGAGGCTAAAGATTTGGGGGAATTGGTAGGAAAACAAGTGAAGATGTTAGCATGTGCTGGTGACTTTCTGTAGTCTCTAAGAGCTTTTATGAGAAAGAGAAAATCATCTCGACTTGGGGCTATTTCAAAGCTTTACTGTAAGAGGTCCTTTTGCCTGCAGCCTGCAATCCAAGTTCTATGAGAGTCAGGAAATCACGACCCATGCAAGACTGGAAAAAGTGAATTCTTTGTCAGAGGCTAGTGTGAAAATAGAGAGGCAGAAGACAAAGTAGGTAATGAGATGAGGGCCTGGGAAACCTCCATATTCCTGCCTCTCCTGCTATATGTTCCCTGTCCCACAAAGGTTTCGAAGGTGCAG
Source organism: Indri indri (assembly GCA_004363605.1). Classification (NCBI taxonomy): domain Eukaryota; kingdom Metazoa; phylum Chordata; class Mammalia; order Primates; family Indriidae; genus Indri; species Indri indri. The sequence continues at coordinate 8,612 of RJWJ010015138.1, read as the reverse complement.
CCTGGGGATACAGAGTAGTTGTGCCTCCGCAATCCTGCTACTGTTTTGCCTTTCTGAGAAGCAGATGTTAAAATGATGACCATTAAGCTGGAGGCTGGAGGCCAGGCAGAGCATTGAAATTTGTTACTGGAAGAGGGTAATTCTTAGGTTAGGGGCTAAATTCATGGACTATGAGTTGACAAAATTTTTGACTTTGGTTCTTAACTGAGAGAATTGGCTAAATGAATATAAGCAAAAACTCATCAAACTTTCAAGAAAGTTGTATTGCAGGAGAAATCCTAAATCCGATGAGTAAAACTCTGTGATCTCCTGTTTAATCTATAAGGTTATTTTCAGGCCCCCAAACCTGCAGCAGCAGGGATTAAGCTGCTAAAAATTGCAGTCACCTAATAGGAGACTCCCCTGTCCATGCCCACCTTCGATGCAGATCTGAAGGACAGCAAATGAGGGAGCTTCTCCCAGAGCACAGAACCAAGGGTAGCTGGTTTTCTAGGGCAGGGAGTTGCCGAAATTCCTTTCATGGAGGATATATGAGCATTGTGGTTTTTCCTCCTTTTCCTTTTTTCAAATGGGAGCTGTTTTTTACTGTAGTTCTGTTTTCCACACCCTCTCTCCCCAGCCTTGCACACTGGGTCTGTTAATGGTTAAATAACCTATCATGGACTTGCAGACAACAAGAAGCTGCATTTAGACTTCTCTGGGAGACATCACTCAGATATCTTGAGTACAATAACTTAATGAGACTTAGCACTGGAGTCTATCCTTTTGGAAAGGGGGTAAGCGCAGTTTTGGCAGTACCTGGAACAGTTACACAATGTTGAGAGGATACATTTTTAAAACTGTATGTATGAAAAGAAAGGTGTATAAATGTTGGAAAGTCAAGGGGTGGACTGTAGTGAGTCCCGATGACATTGTCTGACATAACTGTGACTGTAGCTAGAATTCGTTCCCTGGACTTTTCAGTTAATCCTGCTGATAAATTCCCTTTTTAGTTTAAGTGAGTTTGAGCTGGTCTTACTATCACTTGCAATCAGAAATTTCCTGACTGATCCAGCGCATATATATTTAATAAATATTACCTCGAAGTCTTATATTAGACAATTTACATAGGCAAATGGTGTTAGCAACTAAGAAAGTAGACATATATTTATAAATATATCAACTTATTTTCTAGCATATAAAATGCTTTTTACAAATGTATCCTTCAAAGAGAGGGAATATTTCCTGCCATGTTTGCATACAAACATCTGATTAATTCTCAGATTTAGGTCAATGGCCATGATCATATGTAGGTTTTAAACATAAAGGGATTAACTAGTTAAGGTATTTTAAAAATTATATTTCATTGTTGGTAGATACATTTGGGAGTTACGATCGAGTCTTCATGGTCATTTAAACTTGCTGGACATAGTAGATTAGATCTTTGGCCAAGAAAATTTTACAAATAGTTTTTTAAGCTATAAACCTAGCCTGTGCAATACACAAATGTCTAAAGACATCTGAATGATGTATTAATACTGACAGGAAGATAATTACTTTCACTCATAATTGAATTAACATTTTCTGACAAGTCATTAAATATTACTTCTCTGTTCAGGCATGGAACGCTTTGTTCCACACCATAGACATTTCATTGCAAGTGAAATCTGAAATGGAAAATATTAGGTTATCTAGGCTGTTCACTAAAATTTATTATTAATAGTATTATTTTCAAAGAGTTCCTCCAGGACCTTGCATGGTATTTCCCCCAACTTCCAAAATTTTGATGTTGTTTTCCCCTTTCCTTCCCCTACCCCCACTTAAAAAAAATCCCTTCTTGATAATTTTAGCATGGTTTGGGGAAAAAACAAAGTAGATGTGTTCTTAATTTATAATTTTAACTTGGAAGGGACCATTATATATTTAAAGTGCTCAGCCCAGATTAGGTACACAATAAATGGAAGCTTTTATCATTGTGAGGAGGAGGGTGGTGGAGCATTAGGAATCAACTAATGTATTTCATTTATTTTTATATATGAGATTAGACTTTTGATAAATTTGGATGAGCTTATCCTACTTGGTACATGTGAACTGCACACATATTTTATGCTTTAATGGATTTTTGGATCCTTTGTTTCTTCTTAGTTTTGTAATGAATATTCACTTTGAAAATTCTGAGCTTATCTTGGCAGAATACAAGGAAACAGGATCTCTTCAAGCATTGTTGAGATTGTTAGGGAAATCTTTGTGGTATCAGACCTGGTTCCTACCATTACTTATGCTACAATAGAGCTCTAATATTAGTTGTACATTTGCATATCATTTCAAATTCCTTTCTATTCACTTTTGTTTTACTGAATTAATTTCATCATTGTGGCTTTGTGCCATGATAAAAATACTCCCCGTGGGGTTGGAGGAAGTCTCAGTTTTGGTGGACACCAAATCGTATCATATTCTGCAGCCCTTTATTGTTAGACATCTTGCAAATGCAAGCCCCTGCAGGAGAGATGTTGGTATGAAGACAGAATCCCTATTCTCTGACATCTAAAATTTAGTAGAAAGGATAAGATGAAATGTGTAAGTAACTAAAATGAGGCAGAAGATAGCAAAATACATACCGTTCTATAAAGTGCTTACTCTGTGCCAGTCACTCTTTTAAGCACTTTAAAAATAGTTAATTCATTAAAACCTTAAAGAGTCACGAATATCTCCATTTCATATGGGAAAACTGAGGCACATAGAGGGTAAGTAATCTGTCCAGGTTACAAAAGTAGTAAATGGCAGATCTGGGGATACAGAGAGTCCAGTTCTAGAATTGGCATGCTACCCTGCTTATGTTAAGTCCAGTTCTATATACCTATTCAAATAAAGGAGTGATTCTGTGTGCTCATGCACGAGCGTGCATGTGTGTGTGCAGGGAACGGAATGGGATTTAAAAGAGAATATGGTGTTTGAGCTATCACTTTCTGATTTCGTGTCCTTCTGTGTTCAATTCATTACATCTTGATCTTTTCTTAACATTCCGATTATGCTCTGCTTGAAACATTTCAAAACTTCTGGACCTCTGATTTCTCCCATTAGCTACCCAAGTCTAATCAGGTCAGAACTTTATGACTTCAGACCAAAAGCCTTTACAAAATTTCCATGGCAAAGTGAAGGTACATTATGTTCTTTTGAAAAGGTTATAGGGTTTCAGACAGAACAGAACGAAAGTCACCGAGTCTGTGACTACACATTATAGAGTTAGTTTTATTATGGGAATTATCAGACCAATTCATCATTGTATCCAACTGACTTCATTGTCCAAAATCAGTTTGGCTCTGATTTTGAGGTCTGCTGAGTAAAGATAGAGTGTCTGTGTTGGGTAATAAGTGACATGAGGATGCCTGCTTAGGCCTAAGATGTGACCAGCCCTGCAATTCACACATACCTGGGAAAGGATGGTTAATGGGGTACCAAAGGTCTGTAAGCAGGAGGATTTGAGGAGGAATAAAAACAAGGGAACTCAAGGATGATTATGGGAAAAGACTTTGGAGAAGACAGTGTGGGGCCTGTCTTGGAGATGCTCTCCAAAATGGCCCCATGGACTCATGGTGGAGCTCTGTGGTTGGAGGGGCTGCAGGCAGCAGATGTGAGAGAAGCTTTTCCACAAAGGGTTTAATGTGACACAGGGGCACAAACAATACCACGTTGGTGCCCACGTGAGGAAGTGTGACCAAGGTGGGGAAGGGGACATTATTCTTTCTTCCTATGGTGCTAGGTGTGACGTCAATATGGTGAGAACCCTGAGGAAGGGATGGTGACCCTCACTGAAAGCAGTGGATAGGGGGCAGAGGCCAGCTCAAGTGGCAGAGACGTGACTCACTTGTCTGCAGCTTATGCGAGACACATTTGGGGATTCCTGAAAACAACGTAGAAGGGCCTGGAATGTAGGGACAGGAGAGAGTGAGATGTGGCTCATGTTTTGCAGAATACCCACCAACTAGTGCAGTCCAGTAACTCATCTTTAATAGACCAGTTCTTGAACGAATTCTATTGCATGGATTTATCAGAGTTAGATGACTCCAACACAAGTTTGCCATTGTTCTAAATTCATAGGATAGGCTGTTTTCTTAGTATGCATCCCCCCCCAAAAGAGGATCTTGAGGCAAGATTATATGCAAATAGTTCATTGGCGAGCTACTCCCAAGAAACACTGGTAGGGGTGAGGAAGTAAGACAGGGATAAGAAGGCAGCCAGTAAAGGGTGGGTTATTAAGCCAGTTGCTACTGTGGGCAACTGGGCTGCAAGCTCACTGAGGAAACACCAGGAAACAATGTAGAACACACAGCTGAGAGTCATCCCAGGGAGCTGGGGTATGCATCCGTTCACTCTCGTCAGGCATTGGTTGAGGGCTATTCCCAGGGGGATATTAATCCCTTGGCACTTCCAGCAGAGAGAGCAGCTAGAGAAAGTCTAAGGGCAGAGACTTGCAGGCGCTGGCTGTTGGAAGCCAGGTTGATGTGCATGAAAATGGTAAGTGTGGGGATATGGGTGGGTGCAGGCAGTGTATGCTATGACTGTGACATGGAGGGTCTCCTAGCTTAGTAGTTCTACTGTTTGGCATTGCCTTGGTCATGTAATGGATTTCCCTGCTGACCGACACTTGAAAACTTCTCCTGCCCCTGCTGCTCCTGGTTCCATTCTGTGTTAGCCTTCTTCCTCTTTGTCTTTCCACTTCACTCTATCCATCATCATTTTGCCTTGCCTTTGGCAGTGAAGACCTGTGGAAAGTTACTTCTTTTTCTGAGCCTCAATTTTTCTAATCTCAGGGTAAGAATAATGATATCCTTTTAGGACTGTTGTGTGTATTGAGGAATGAGTTAACATATGGAAAAGCATATGTCATAACCTGTGTTTGAGAAGGGCTAGTACTCTTTCTATTGCCATGCTTGTTTTTCCCTTGGCAAAGCCAAAAGATCTTGGTGACCTTATCTTTCTGGGATCCCCAAAAGCTGAGATGTGCAGATAGAGGCTGAGTTTGTCCCCTAAAAGAAAGCTATGTATTTTATAATTTTCTAACGTTTTTTATCTGAGTTAAATGGATTGCATGTTTAGTTTTGAGATTTAGTAGAACAATGCAAAACACACTTCATTGATATCTAGGCATATTGCATTTATTTTGCTGTCTTTCACCACTTAACTCATCCCACAAATAATTAGGGTTGGAATAGGGACTCAGTTTTATGAAGGCACGGCGATGGCTCTGCCCTGAGGTTAGGCCAATCTCGGAGTCATTTACGTGCCTCAGGAGGCTGTAGTGTTTTGTATTCCCGGCGTTTTTTGTCCTGTGATGTCTGTGTTGGCTGTTGATTCCAGGGATTACTGCTTTTTGTTCTGAATTTTTCAGGATGGAGGGCGGGAGAGGGAAAAGGGAGGAAGAAGAGGGGAGAAGGGAGGAGGGAAGAGAGCTGCTATTGTTGGCTTCTGAATAACCTGTAATTATTATAATGACACTTTCCTAGATATGTTCATGCTGTACATGATTACAAAGTGCTTTTACATACATTTTAAAATTTAATCCTCGTAACTATCCCATAAAATTAACAAGAAGAAAAAGGTCTATTAAGAACAGGTTTGTACTAATCCTTTGGAGGAGGCAGCTGTGAAGAAAAGGAGACTGGAGGAAAATAAGACTCCATGCATTAAGGCAGTGAAGTCACACCTTTTGTTTGCTTAGGGATAAAGGAATGTGCCCATGGGGTTCATTGCTTTTTATGCCGTGCAGGTGAAAGGGATGGGGATCACTGACGTTTGAACCACTCTTGGCCCAGGCAGTTCTGAGATGAGTCATTCTGAGAAAGTTTCTCTTATCACCACGAGCTCTACTTTCCTCATCTGCAAAATGGAGATAAAAACACTTGCATGAAAGACCACCACCTGGCGGTGGTTGTAAGAATTTAACAAAATGTACATAAAAGCACTGTGCGAGTTGTGAAGTACTGTACGTAGATACTACATACTGATATTTCACTGACAATGAAGAGATGATCCTGTAGGATCAAGAGAGTATAAAATATCAAACTAAGAGTTGACTGCCTAATGGCATTGTTGGGGATCCAAAGTTTATTTATTTGGAGGTTTAAGATTTGTCTTTCAGAAGATTGTTTGACGATTTGCTTGCTTTTAAAAGTAAGATGTCGACACTGATTTATTTGTCCAGTGCCTGTGTTGACAGTGGAGGGGTAATATTGGAATATTTTGGAGCACTTTTATCCAGATATATTAAAGTAATCCTTATGCAGTATAGAATTGCCATGAATTTGCCAGATAATGCCAGGAACCTGCACTGTGTTGGATTGTTGGGTTTTGAAAGATCCAGGTTCAAGATCACATTCAGCTACATATTATAGTAGCTGTGTGACCTGGGGCTAACTATTCTATTTTTTCATTTGTAAAAAAGGCTAAAAGTACTTCTAGGGATCATTGCAAGGATGAAATGAGACATTGGGTGAGAAAATTCTCTGAAAACTATAAACAGTTCCATAAATATAAGGTGATATAATTATTATCATGACTCATGTTTAAAGAAGTGAAACCAACAAATAAATATTCAGTGACACAATTTAGAGAGAATCAAGTGAGAAATTAATGAGGTGTAGTCAATAAGGAGATGCAGATTGCTTTCTGATAATGATTTCTTTCCGTATGGCTTTGGTATGGGATGCTTATGGGTGACAAATGGAGAATGATGTAAACGTGTTGTATGTGCACAAATTTATTTCAAGATTTATAGCTTGCCTTGTTGGCAAGAGCTTCGTTTGAACCTGCTCAGTCCATTGTTTGTTTCAGATTTAGAAGACTGTAAATAAGTTTGATTCAGCCTCCAACAGCACTATAAAAAAGCTATAGGGCTAACTGACCCCAGGTGTCAAAGGGTAGTGCAGGAGTTCTGCGTATGCAGAAGATCAGTGGTGAATTTTCCACAGTCCATGTCTGGCTGTCAGCATTGTATTAATAGCATATGAAATCCAATTTTGTCAACGCATAGAGAGTAGATCTTTCTCTCTGGAGTAGACTCACATTATCCCTGCTCATCACCTAAAGTTTAAGACCCAGATGCCAATGAACTAATTTTCAATGAGAAACATAGTTACCAAGAAACCCAGATTTTCTAGTTAACACATGAGAAGCCAAATTGTCGTCATAAAATTGCTTGGTAAGCTTGGGATCTGAATAGGCATCATCAGTCATCAGATTGGACTATTAAAGGGTTGGTCGGTCAAGTTTCTTGGGTGCAGGCAAAAAAATTCCCTGTTGACTCATCTAAGCAGAAAAGAAATTCATTGGCACTTCTTGGACAGCTCACAGAAAAGAAGGGCAGGCTGGATAACCAGGCTCAGAAGACAACAGGAACCGAGAGAGGCTATGAATGACAGGGCATGCTATTGTCTGTTCAGTGTACTACTGCTGTCCCAACTCTGAACAGTTGATGCTGCTGCTACCTGTGGACTCTCAATGCTTATGCTACTGCTGGTCTTTTGGAAATGCTCACACCACCATGTATAGCTTCTCAGCTATCCTTGCATCTTTGTTTCTCCCCTTCAAGATCCAAAGATCTGGGCAGGGGCATCTGGTTGCTGAGTTCAGGTCATGTGCATCTACACAGCTATCCAGATGCTAGGAGGGAATACATGGCCCTTGGACATGCACTTCTCAAAGTGTAGTCTGCAGACTTGTGCCAGGCCATGGACTGATCGTTTTTATTTAGTGTTTTTTCTACTGAGAAAGCTTTTCTATGGAGAAAGTGTCAGCTTAATTAAATGGCATGCCACTAAACAGAACAGCAATTCCTTAGACTTCATCATGGGAGGCTAAGATCTGACATCAGGGGGCTCCCCACAAAAGAAAGAGCATTTGGAATCTATATAGTAAAAAAAAAAAAAACAAAAAACAAAAAACCAACAAATACCTACCACAAATGAGATCAGGCTCAGTAAATCTGATGCCTACTACTCCACCATAGAGACATACCTGCCATCAGGAATGTGCGAGTTATGTGCATCTAGACTTACCCTCGCCTGGCGATGTTTGGTTGGGCATGATGATTTTTGACTCTTGTCACTACTTTCTTTCCCACAGAGTAGGTCTCTAGCTACCCTCTTGGGAAGACAGTTTTATGTCCATCCAAGTTGGCTGGTTGAGACTTCTCACTGTGAAGGTGGGCCAATGACCTTCAGATGAACTTGGAGTGGGGTCGCCATCTGTCCATTCTGAGTCCTTCCCTTTCTGCCTTCCACAAGCCAAATACTCATAGCACCCTGATGGAGCGATTCATTACCCAGTGGTTCAGGAAACGATCACAGTGTAAAGAGTTGGGTGATGGTGTGCGAAGGGGAATGATTGAGATCAAGTATTGCGACTCTGGTTTGATGGCTTCCTTGGTCTTTTGTATCATACATAGAGGCAAAATCCTCTGTGAAAGTCATTGGAGTATGTCTGATGTGGATGTCCCCTTGTTCTCAAACTCTTCCACTTCTCCTTCAGTTCTCTCTAAGATCTTCCCTGCTGAGTGCTTCTTCCAGCACCTCCCTAGGGATTGCTAACCCTAACTGTAAAATAATAAAACCGGCGCGGTGGCTCACGCCTGTAGC
>RJWJ010015137.1:0-36708 GCA_004363605.1 Indri indri | reverse complement strand
CAGGGCAGGTGTGGCCCTGGGGGCCCTGGCTCCATCCCTTACAGACACAGGAGCCACACCTGGGAAACTCCAGGACAGCCGCCTGGGGGGCCATTCTGGGGTGGGACTCAGCGGCAGAGCACTATGACAGGGTGCTCCCAGAGTCTCCCATCCCCCTGCAGCAATGGTGACGGGACAGCGACGACGAGGGACTGCCAGCGCCCCACACAGGGGGGCCCCGGTGCCCAGGCAGCGCCTGCTCCCGCAGCCTGACGGCCATCCCTCGTCCAGGGGCCTCCCCTCCTTTCTGCAATTTGTAGTCACTGGGTTCCTGAGTTGGACGAACGTCACATCACCTGCCCTCAAAGCTTTCAAAAATCTTAGAAAAAACAGTGCTCCCTCTTGGGGCTGCCGGACCCTCCCAGAGCTGCCCCCTCGCAGAGCTGTGCCCCGCAGGGGGCTCACCTGCACCACTGGGCCGGCCTAGGCGTTGGCATGGTTCGTGGCCCGAACCAGCACTGGGCTGGGCTAAGAGCCCTGGAGACGGATCCCCAACTCCACCCAGCCCCTCCTTACCCTGCCCACAAGTACCCCTGGGTTCCCATCTCAGCTCTGCCCTGATGACCCTGGACCAGCTTCCTTCACGTCTCTGGGCCTCAGTCTCTTCATCTGTAAGATGGGGACACTGATGCCACCTCTTTGGATTTACACACAAGATCAGAAAGACGTGCTGCTTGGCTGGGGACGGAGGGCTCAGTGGATGCAGCATCCACCCCCCACCCGTGGGTGCTTTGAGCACACGGCACGGGAGAAGTCACTCCAGGCTCCAGGCCTGAGAAATTCCCTCCCAGCCTCTTCATACACAGACCAACTCTAGCCTGGGCCTGTGGTGGGAGAGTCGGGGGGGAGAGGCTGCAAGGGGCCCGCTGGGGACACAGGACCTGAGTACACACTGATGAGGGCAGGGCGCAGGGCCAGGTGGCTCTGAGCACCCAGCAGGAACTCTGACTTTGGCCAAGCTGCAGGGTCGCGGTCCAATGGGGCATAGTCTCCCCAGGGACTCAGGCCTGTCCACACTTGTCCTCAGCATCAAACCTGGTCCCGCTCAGAGGTGACGTGTGGGAGAAATGTCTTCACTGCGTGGGTAAGGTGCACAGAGCACCCCCTCAATTTTTGCGTGAAACGCCATGGATGGGACTGAGACCGGGCCCTGGGTGATGCCATCAGATCCCCAAGGCCCCCCAGGATCCCCAAACTGGTCGGGGGAGGTCAGAGATACACCGGCGAGGCTGCCAGCCACCTCACCCTCCAGCCTCCCTGCGTGCCAGGTGCACGAACCAGGCTGCAGCCCCAGCTCAGCCACTTCGCTTGGGCCAAAATGGCCCCAGGAGGGACCTCGGGGGTGCTGACAGCTACCGTGGTGGTGGCTGGTGTGGTCAGGATGCAAGGCGAGCTCCAATTCCCAAGGACACAGCACATGGTGGCAGAGCTGTCATGAACTGGAGATGCACAGGTGCTAGAGCCAAACTCAGGCTGCCAAGAACCTTCCGGGCTGTGCTGCCTTCCAGAAGCTGGCCTCTGTGAGCCCCAGTTTCGTATCTTTAAGGGGGTCATTTACACCTATTCTGCGATGCTGACGTCAGAGGTAAAAGAGAAAACGAACAGACGCGAGATTCCCAGCCCGGCATACGTGGTAGGTTCTCTCACAAGGCAGCCACCCAAATTCCGCCAATTGCCAAGCCGGTTCTGGAAACGCAAGCCACGGCCAGACACGTGGCCATTGAAACTCCCACCTGGCAACTGCTAAGGTAGGGTTTGTCACAAACGCTGCTAGCGTCTGTAACGGCAAAACGATGGCCACTGGTTGTAGCACGAGAAAACCAAGTCCCGCTTTCTGTACAGATGTCGTCTCCAGACATAAGACGCAGACCGTTCTAACCGTGCGTCCGAGACACAAGGACGGATTCTGCCCTAAAGCAGCAGCGCCGGACATCGGGGAAGCTGGCCTCGTGAGCCCTCTGTGCGCCCCCGCCTGCCCCCAGATTGGCGCGGCTCCTTTGAAGCGGCCCAAGTGCATCCTGACAGGCGGGGTGCTGCCCGCTCCACGGCCTCCCGCGCGTCTGTAAACGTCTCTCTTTTGGGGGAGAACTTGCCGTGATCTTCCGGGCAGGTCAGTACCACTCTGGCCAGAGGATGCATTTTGTAACCTAAACATTTTTTCCCATTGCAAAAGGAACGGTGCTCCGCGAACAAGATTTTGCAAAATTGAGAAAAAGAGAAAAGCAGGAGCAACGGCTTTCGACCCTCTGCCACGCCCGGCACACAGCACCCGACGCCGGGGTTCACGTGCGCACGGACCCGAGCTGCCCCCACCCCTGCGCGCGGCACTTCCACTTCCCAGCGCCGGGGTGGCGGCGGAACGGCCCGTGACAGTCCATCAGGTCTCGTTGTCACAGCTGCTCGACCCTGACATCCGACCCTGGAACGGTGGCCGGTTCCTTCTAGTTTTCATGCCTGAGGCAGCCACTCCACACCTGCTCCCTCAGAACCTTCTAGAGACACACCTGAAGGCAGAGATGACGGGACAGATGGGGAAGCTCGGGCCGGGGAGGGGCTGGTGCAAGTTCACACAGCCGGGGGTGGGACCCAGTCCCCCGCCTGCCGGTCAGCAGGGAGCACCGCCCCCCAAGGCGCATCATTTTCAAGGCCTTCACTGAGCTGCCTCCGACCTACTGGACAAAGCTGCCAGGCCCCTGGAAGGGTACAGGGCGCCAACGCCCTTGTTCACCTAGAAGGGCGAACGATAGAAAGACAAGAGTCCAGGCAGCTGTGATGGGTCACTTGGGAGGGGCCTGGTGGGCCAAGGACTGAGCTGGCAGGAACCAGCCACCACCAAGGGAGGGCAGGCGAGGGGGGCTGGCAGTCTGCGAGGGCTTCCTGGAGGAGGAGGACCTCGTGAGCGGCAATGTAGAGGCAGAGCTGTGCAGGAGATTTGTAAACTGGACACATCTGACCTAAATCAACAGAATGGGACACTGACCGCCAATGACACCCGAGGGGCCAACAGGTCCCCACTCTTCACACACAGTGATCTGAGAAGAAAAGGCTCCTGACCTGCCTGGGCCACCCCTGATAGCATATATTCCCGAGTGACACCCCCCCGCAAGGAAGTAGCCTGAGTTTCCCTGCAGCCCGACGCATGCAGCTGTCATTGCCCACAACCTTGGGGTGCTCCTCCCTCCAGGGGATGCGCCGGCCTGTCCGTCGGGCACTGTGGTGCCATTCGGGATGGGGTGTGGTTTCACAAGCCCCCTGGACCAGTCCTAAAGGGGAGCTTATATAGTGGAGGTGCAGAAGTGAACTCACTGGGCCAATGCCACCGGCTCAGTGGCTCGTGCAGTGGCACTGAGCACACGGAGGTTTCTCTTCTTCTGGTTCATTCACTCAGGAAATGTTCCTCCAGAGGCTGATGCTGGGCCCCAGGACCCAGAGGTGATTGTGGCACATTCTGCCCAAGGCACTTAGTCTCCCAGGACAGACACATGCGGAATGGACCACCCCCGCTTAGAGCTGCAAGCGTGCAGGGCAGTGGGCAGGCAGAGAGCAGGGAGGGCTTCCAGGAAGAGGTGATGCTAGGCTGAAGTCTGGAGAGGCAGAGGATGGGGCTACGGAGGGGGACAGGGCTGGTTGCTGGGGACCTCAAGAGTGCCACAAAAGGGAGACAGCTTCAACCAGGAGAAGGATGGGAGCCTCGAGAGGTGGGGGACAGAGTGCGGCGGGTAGGGGACTGCTCTGTGACAACTGCCACCACCATTCTGCCACGTCCCTCATTCTAATGGGACACATCCCTGCCTGCCCGCCGAGGCCCCTGAACGCAGCTGTGGGTGGAGAGGAAGGCCTGGGCTGAGGGTGGTGGCCAGCCCGGCACAGGCTCCGCCACTTAGAGGCCACGAGGGGCTTAACCTCCGGCCCCGCTCCCTGTCTTGAAGATGGGGCTGGTGACCCATCGGGTCCTGTGAGGTCGCCCCAGACAACAGATGTCAGCGCCTGGCACACAGAGGAGCTTTGTCCCCCCCATCCCAGGCCTGGACCCAAGAGACCAAGTGGAGCTCGGGAGCTGGGCAGTGCCCGCCGGCCTCCCGGCCTCCCCAGCGGCGGGTCTCCAGGGGCGGCCCAACCGGCTGTAAGTCACCACGCCACGCTTGATAATTACGTGGGCACTTAAGCTCTTCTATCGTCTCTTCCCCTCTCCCTGGGGAAATCTCCTTCATTTCCTCCATTATCCCAGGCTCCCCGTATGTCTAAATCAAGCCTCGGCCAGGGCTGCGGCCGGCTGTCTGCGCGCACTCTGCGGCCTGCTTTTATTGGGAGGGTGGCGAGGGGGCCCAGAGCCGGTGGCCGGCGGGATGTGGCCATTCAAACCAAAATCTCATTCCTGCCCAGGACAGAAAACTGAAAATGCCACCGTGCCCACCCTTTGAGCTACAGTGACAATGTCCCCAGGGCCCCTCGCCCCTCTCAGGGGGCAGTGGGCGCAGTTCCGATGCCACCTCTTGTTGTTTCTCCAGCCTGACGCCTCCTCTCATCTCACTCTCACGCCGACCGGGTCAGGGTTACTCCCCGTCTCACAGACGAGGACACTGTGCCCGGGGGAGGCCGAGCAACCTGCCCAGACCACCGGGCAAGTCTCTCCCCGCCACCGAGAAGGCCTGCTGCCCCGACGTTCTGCTCCTCGCCTGTGAGCTGGAAAGTGTCCCCAGGCCAGCACCGGCACCATCTCCCCGCATGGAGCTTCCCAACTCCCGAGAGCTGGAGGAGGAAGCTGACGCGTCACTGGGTGCTGTCTGGGCTGGGGCACCCTGTTGCTCACAGTAACGACCACCACCGCCACGGCTGGCCCAGCGGGCTTCTCCGACCCAGCCGAGCAGTGGCACTGCGTTCCCAGGCCTCCCTGCCTCCCTGCCTCCCTGGGGATGAGCCAGCCGGGATTTTCTAAAAGCTGGATCTCCTTTTCTGCCCACATTTCTGACCTCCGGAAACCTCTCAGGTAGTTTTCCAGAGCCCTGTGGATTCTGTCCCGGGCACGATTCCTGCCTCCACTCACGGCGTTCACAGCCAGGTCACTGGGCACCAGGCAAATGCCAAGGCAGGCCGCAGGCACAGCTGCCCAGGCCTCTGCCATGCCTGCCACGCCGCGTGTCTGCAGGCTCCGGCTGGCTCCTGGCCCCTCAAACAACTCTCTCCAGTCAAATTCCATGACTCCTAGAAAACACCCTCTTTGAGAACAAACAAAAATCCTCGTCTTGAGAATCCAGAAGAGCCAGCGTCACTGCGGCTTCGTTTCTCTTTTTTGGCATTGCGGGGAACTCAAGAAATGATTCAACCCTGTCATTTTACAGCTGGGAAAACTGAGGCCCAGAGAGAGGAAGGGGCTTATTCAAGGTCCCCCCAGTAACTCCATGGCCCAGCCTGGATGGGAGTCCGGGACAGCAAGACCTCAGCAGCTGCCGGCCTCCAGCAAAAAGGGCCGGGGAGCAGCCACAGGGACAGCAGGACCTGGGCATAGGACTCAGCCCGTGGGTGTCGGCCAGGACAGCCGTGGCCCAGACTGCTGGGCTCCCTGGTACAGACCGGCTGGTGCTCAGCAAATTCGGGAGAAAAAAACCTGGGGGAAGCCTTGAACCTTAGGGGCAAGGCAAGGAAAGCAGGCGGCTCTAATGGAAACCAGTCCGCGGGCCAAATGCAGCAGGAGCCCCCCCCCACCCACGGTTTCCATGGGGACAGAGCCCAAGAGGCGGACCTCTGGCGTGGCTGCCGCAGCAGATGTGGCCCGCACGGGGCTGGTGTGGGGCGGTGCCTGGCAGCGGGGCCCTGGGACGTGGCGGGCCTGGGGGCTGGTGCGGGGAGCCCTGCAGCCACGGCCCCGGTGGTCAGCTGTGGGAAGAGCCTGGGGCTTCGGGTCTGCCTCCTCCAAGCGGCCTCCTCGGATGCTCCACGCTAACTTCTTGCCTTCCTGGTGCCAGCCTCGGGGGTGTCCACGTTTGCTGAGGACCTCAGCCCGCCTCTCAGTGAGGCCGCCACGCCTAGGGGCCAGGGCCCCAGGGCAAAGGTTGGTCACGGCTTAGCCCTTCTGGCTGGGGACCTGGTGCTCCACAAGGTCTGCTTGATCCAGTCACTGCAGGGTGTGGCCGGCCTCTCCCCGTGGCCAAGGCCGGGCCTGGCGTGTAGCAAGCTCCACAACCTCCCTGTGAGTCGGTGCCCTGCAGGATGAAGCGGGCTCGGAGCCGCTCCAAAACACGAGGAGACCCGTGGCTCAGGGGGTGCCGCCCAAGAGCCACACAGACGGACGGGGCGGGTCTCGCCCAAGGCCCTCTTGCCCCCTGCCCTGACATGGTCCCCGTAAGCCCACACGGAACTGGTCTCGAGAGGCCGTCCTGGCCTGGCACTCGGCACCGCACGTATGACCTCATACAGCCTCCCAACCTCTGGGTCTCGGGAACCCAAGAACAAGGACAGCCCCACGGCACCCTTCTTTCCCACCATCCATGCACGCGGCCCAGGCCCGCCATGCCACGGTGGAGCCTGAGAGCCAGCAAGGTGCTCTGCAGCCTCATACGGCCCAAACCAGCAGGCCTGGGTGCCCGGGTGATGGCAACCCAGCCAGAGAGAGGCCCTCGGGTCCCCAGAACCAGAGGGGCACAGGGCACCCAGGGCATTCCTGGCGTTCCCTTGTAGCAGAAGAACTCTGGGCCAAAGGAAAGGACCTGCCTGGAGCCGGGGGCCTGGGAGAAGCGGCCAAGGTCAGCATCCGAGAGAGGCTGGAAATAAACAAGGACCCTGGGCAGGGCTGTTCAGGCACAGCCATAGGAAGACCCGGGTTAGGCTGCAGCTCCATTACCCGATAGCTGTGTGACTCTAAGTTCTCCAGCCTCTCTGAGCCCTGGTTTGTCACACAGAAAACTGTTAACACCCACACCCCACTCGACTGGAACCTCCACCGGGCAGGGCCTAGGCCTGCCATGCTGACTCTGCACTCCAGCACTGGAACAGCACTCGTACATGCTGGCCCTGGCTGGATGTTGAAATGAAGTCGAATTGCACCGATTAAACTGAAAGATGGATGTTTTTAAAAAATGGATGTAAAGTACCTGGCTCAACAAAGGTCGGTGATCCCAGCCCTGAGGAGCTGAGTCCAATAACCAATGCTCGCTGGTGTTCCCCTGGGGGAGCAGAATGTGGCCCCGACTCTCCAGTGGGCCAAGGTAGATTTCCACCACCCTGGGTTCCCCACTGGTCCTGCCCATCTGGCCTCCCTCACCCAGGCAGATAGACACAACTGCAGCCACCACCTTTTCCTCCATGGCACCCGCTGAGGCTGTGGTCACTGTGGGGCCTGCCACACTGCTCGGCCCCAGGAGTGCCCACCTGCAGGCTACTCCCTCCAGCCAGCCATGGCGTTGGTGCCTCGGGGCGAACCCGGTGCTCGGTCATCTGAGTGTGACTGCATCTTAAAGGCCAGCTTACCCCTGGTGCTGGAGTGCCCAGGATTGAGGCCGGAGATCCTCGTGGCCAGGGTAATGGCACCACCAGGCGCTCAGAGTCTCCAAAGGTGCAGGCGTCAGGCGACTTACTGTTTATGTATCCACAACAACAAAGGCTGGAGCCGAGGGCACTGTCTCCATGCCGCTGAGACCTCCGGTGTGGCCACGGCAGACTTGGAAGGGTGTCCACTGCGAAGTCACGTGCATCTGCCTCAGGTGGGTGGGGTGGGAGCCGCTCATCTAGACCCCAAACACCAGGCCCAGGTGGGACTCCTCATCCCATTGAGTCGAAGGAAGCCGCACAACCAGGAGGCTCTGGCAGGGCGGGAAGGCGGATCCCAAAATGCCTCCACCCACCTCTGGGCTGAAAGTGCGGGCACACCCACTCCAGGAATCCCGAGGCAGGCTGGGCTCCCAGGAAATCGGGCCAGAGGTTCCCTCCAAACACTACAGCAGCCCAGCTGCCTCCCAGACACCCTCCCCACCACTGCCGGTCTCTTCCGGGGCTTTGCGATGGACGGCAGGCCCGGCCTGCCACCCGCATGCAGCCTGCCTCGACGCTCAGAGGCCCAGAGAGTCACACGACCCGACACTGGGGCCCTTTTCCAGGGCCCACCCCCAGCTGCCACCCACCCTGGCGCCACCCCAGGCATCTTGCTGAATGCTAGGTGACATCGTCATGTCAAATGCCCCAGAAACCAGGGCAGGGAACTGAGCTGGGATGGGCAGCAGCTCACCTGAGCCCCCAGGCCACCTGCCTCTTCCCACCAGGCCACCGTAGGGAAGAAAGCACCAGACCAGGCTGTCCCAGGCAAGGACCTCATTTGATGCTTCCAACCGTTCCCTGAGGCCCAAGCTGTGACACCTACTTTAAAGACAGAGAACTGAGGCCTTGTAGTAGGAACCATTTTTACCGAGGTCTTTTTGGTCCGCAGGTGTGCCAGGCATCTACACCACTCACCCCGACGCCCCAGTGCCCGCCACGTCCCTGGTCAGGTAGCGGGGCCTGCTAAACCTCCCCTGCGCCCCGGCCGCAGGTGCCGCGTGTGCCCGTGGGAGGACACAGACCTACCCGGGAAGGCCCAGCCCTGCAGGCTGCTTCTTGCAGAAGGGCCGCTAGCACGCTGACCGGCTCCCTCCCTCAGCCCGCCTTCCAGATCCTGTTCTGGGCCTGCCTGCGCCGCCATTTCCTCTCCTGGGCCGGGAGGCTCACTTCCACTCCTCCCAGTCTGCAAATGGCCGGCGCCCAGAACCGCGCGTCCGCGTGAGGAGACAGTGGTGTGCCTGGCCAGGGCCCAGAGTGCAGGCCTGCCCCGGCGCACTCAGCCCCATACCTGGATGGCTTGTCCTGCTTCGTCTGGCCCTGGGCTGGGGAGAACGACCTGTCAGAGACATCCCTGGGGCAGTGGAGAGCCTCTGGCCCAGTCATCCCCAGGGGTGGTCTGAGGGGGACCATCTGGGGAAACCGCTGACCGGCCAGAGGCATCGGCCAGTGAGGAAACACGTTACATGCACCCACCTCTGTGCACAAGTACCAGGCAAAGGCACGACATTACATCCACGCTGCCACGTGTACACATATGGCAACGCGATCAGTTAATGCTACAGCAGAACATGGGCTCTGGAGGAAGGCAGGGCTGGGTTCAAATCCAACCTAACCCTTGTCAGCTGGCTGAACCTCAGAGAGCCCACTCAGCCTTTCTGAGGCTGCCCTGGTCGGGGGGGTGATGATGACCCCCCTTGCAGGCAGGTTCTGGAACTCAGGAATAAAGCAAGGAAGTCACAGCAGTTACGGGATGCTCTCTCTGCGAACCAAGCTTTCCATGTGTTAAATAAGTACATGTACTGTCCCTATTTTACAGATGGGGAAACTGAGGCCCAGAGAGGTGAAATGGCTTGCCCTTGATCAACACAGCCAGGAAGCAAAGAGGACTCAGTCTGAACCCAGGCCTCAGGTTCCAGAGCTGGTGCTCTTTCAAATGTGGAAGGTGCCACTGCTCACAGTGGGCACCTGAGGAACAGGAGCGGAGAGGACTGTCATTACTGTCATTGTCACCATCACCATCATCACACGCCCACCACTGCTCTGAGACTCTGAGGCATAACGGCTGGGGCTGGGTTGCTTTGCCTCATCTTTTAGGGCCCCCCGAGCAGCACCATATTCCTCCTGACACCGAGGCAGGAGCCAATAGGCTAAAAGACCAAACTGGAAAGGACGAAGTGGTTAAAAGATCAGACGGCGGAGATGGCTCCCAACTGGCTCCGGCGAATTTCATCAACTTTCCACTTTTCCTATTATTCACTCACATCTCTGCCAACAGGTACATTCCTTGAAATAAACAAGCCACAACAAAGCACTTCTATTAACAAACGGAGTTTGCAGGATGTAGCACAGGGAAGCGCCCTCCTCCTCCTTCCCCTTCCCCTTCCCCCAGCCACCAAGGCAGGGGGAACTGCAGAGCCTGAATCTAGAATTCAGAACCAGAGAGGCAAACACTTCAACATAAGGGGGAAGAAAGAAGCCTCAACTGATTACATCATAATATGAGCAAATTTGTAAAATAAACAGTGATCATCATTTGCAAATTATTGTGGCTGTAAAACTGCTGCTCGGCCCTCAAGTATGTTGATACGGACCAATGAATTCTGCACTTTGTTATCTTGGTGAGATAATTTTTTTAAGTTTATAGCTGCTCTACATAGTTCACCTAATTTTTTTTTTTTCAGTTTGGATTTAAATGTACCTTTAGACCATCCTAAATATTTATCATCTGATTTTTCGTAAAGGCCTCAAAATAATTATATCCAAGTCAACACAGAACTAGAGCTTTAACATCTTTTCTACAGAGATTAAGATATTAAAATCAAATGTCCCACACCTCACAAGTTTGAATTTAAATCTAGTGTTACATTGTTTATGCTGCAAAACAAAATAAAAATTGGTAATTAATTAAAACATTTAAGATCCTCTGACATAGGGCATTTGGAATCTTAAAAGATGAAAACCAAAAATTAAATTAAAGTTTAATGAAGGTGGTGGTTGTTCCTCTACGGAATTTTCCAGGGGATTAGAAGATCATTGAATAAGTCTGTTTCTATACACAAATTCAACTTGTTTATTTTGACCTCAGTTCTTCGAAATTGTCGACTCCACAATTGAAATATGCTGTGTGTTCCAACAAGTACCCAGCAGCCGTAATGACAGACCAGCCCATCTGTGCTGCGAGAATGTATAATTTCAGTCTATAGTGGAATTTATATAGAAACGATGGTGTGAAAAGTGCTTTGCGTGGTACTTTCTTCAAAAAAAAAAAAAGAAAGAAAGAAAGGAAGGAAGAAAAGAGAAGAAGAAAAGAAGAGAAAAATACTGCCGAGAGGCATTGGGTGCCATGGAGAATGCTAAGATTTTGCCTGATTTTTTAAAAAACAGAATCTACGGTATTTTACCCGTTTTGAAAGGGTTAAGCGTTACCCACATTAATATACTAAGATGATAGTTGGTCGCGTACAACTGTCCCAGGTATCTAAGGTATACACAGGAAAATGTGTTAACCATATACATTAAAAACATCACACAAATTCAACTGCAGTGGACATACTAATTTAGAATGAAAATGCTCATTTATGTAAATTAACTGATTTTTTCTGCTATTTGCCCCTACTTTGTCCAAAAAGGTGATGAATTAATGATAAGGAAATTGTACCATCTATCATTCCAGGATTTAGGATTAAGGGTCTATTCACCTACATTAATTATACTTTAAAAAAATAAAAGATTAGTGGGCAGCTATTAAAAGTATAAATTCTTTAAAAATGCTTAACACCCCCCTGTCCTCCCCAAGCATCTCTCTATCCTCTTAACTCTTTTGCCTTTAAAATTTATTACACTCTGTTTTTTTTTCCTATTACTGTTATTTTGCCACCAGTGTTTTATTTGATGCTTGCTAAATATTTGGGTGGAATGAATCCTCCAGCTTGCAGCAGCAGAATGTGGCTGTCAGAATCATGAAAATGTTTTAATTATCTCTGCTGTATATGCCTGTTTCTGTAGCCCCAAATCCTCCAGTATCGACTGCTGGCTCATCTAAGAACAAAAGCAGCCGCTGATATTCCTCGTGTGAGCTGAGCTCCGTTTTCATATTTGGTGGTGTCTGCTCTGGCCGGCTGCTCAGACCGAGGCCCGCACACCTGGGGCCTGCAGGCCTCTGAACTAGGGAAGCAAAGATGAATTTACATGGGAATTTTCCTCTCAGTGCAATGTAGAACTTTTGGGGTCCTATTTTCCATTTTCCATAAATCAAGACCCTGGCTACCCTCAAATGTGGAGAGCCGGAGCCAGGCCTTGCCCGAGGACGCTTTTGTTGGCCTGCCAGAGCGTGGAGGTGGGCAGGGAGCTGCACACCGCAAAGCCCCCTCTGAATAAAAAGGTTTAGCAACTCCAAAGGGCCAGGGACCAACATGGAAACTTAGGCGGCCACCGAGCCCCACTCATGGGCAGCGGTGGGGTGGCGGGGGACACAGAGGTCTTTTGAGGGACTCCCAGCCCCGTCAGCCACATGTCAGGCCCCGGACGGCCAGGGCCTGTCAGCCAACAGCTCTGCAGGTGGGAGACTAGGACGAGATCGGGGCACAGGCGGGCAGGCCCCGGACCACTCGGTCCTCCCTGAAGGTCTGTCCAGTGGACGGAGCCCATGTGCGCCCCGCGCGTAGACGGCGGGCAGAGCGGTTACAAGGCAGGCACAGCGCTGCTAGGTGGAACCCCCAAGCTTAAATAAGTGCTCAAAAAACAAAGCTCAAAACAACCTTACAGATTTTCCCCATGCTGAGCTGAGAGCCAAAAAGAACTTGCTTTCTTCCTTTCCTCCCCTCAAAAGGGAGAAAGAACTAGATCCCCAAACTGTGGAAATGGTAGCGTTAAAGATGCCGGACAAAATAAAAGGGCCTCTGTTTCTAGATGTAGAATCCTCCCTCCCGCGTGCCGGCCTGGCCCTGCCTGCCGATGAGTTTGCTGGGAGGAGCCGTGGACGGTTCTGGTGGTTTTCCCTTTGCCACTCCTGGTGCCGCCAAGAATTAAAATAATAATAATAATAATGAGACCCCCACAACAAACTGACATAACTAGGCAAGAAAGAGTAGGCCATGGCTATTAATACCTCCCGAAACATTTGTTCAAATTATAATTGAAAACGCAGCTACTGTGAAATAATAAACATTCATTTTGATAGTGATTTCTAAAGCCTGTAGCTTCAGATCCTCAAAGTAAATGGGCTTGGCTTTTGCTTTTCCCTGCAGTTTTTGGCAGGGCTCATTTCACTGAGGATGGGGGTGGGGGTGTCTGAAATAGAATTTCGAGTTTGGATAACCAATTAGAGGGAGGAGGTGAAACAGGCACGGGGCACAAGATGGCAGCACCCCGCTCGTGTTCAGCAGAGAAGCAAAGAAGGTGACTTACCCGAGGTGCCGGAGGACGGAGGCGCTTTCTCAAAAGCCAGGAAGTGAAAATGATGTTCCGGGCCCGGCCAGCCACACTGGCAGTGGGAGGAAGGCCGGTCCTGCCGGCCAGCAGGCTGCCCCAGTGCCAGTCCCTGTTCGACGGGCCCTCGGGCCCCGGTCTCTGGCTGCCCGTCCATCGGTCCCTCCATCCTGGCTGGGCCTCGGCCACCCCGGCACCAGGGGGCAGGGCTGCCAGGAGCCAAGTGGCGCTGGGGGAAGGCCCTGCTGCCAGCCCAGGAGGACGAAGAAAATGCTACTTTTGTCTCCTGCTCTCATCTGGCACTGGCTGCCCGGGGAGGGGGGGCCAGAGGCGGCCGCTGCGGCTCGGCCCCGCCCACCGGGAATTTTTGAAAGATGCTCATGGGTGCCGGGAGGATGGCAGACGTGGCAGAGGCGGGTGGGCCGGGCCCCCAAACCCACCACCAAAAAAGGAGGGGGCTGGCCGAGCGGGAGGGGGAGGAGGAAGCCCAGCGTCTGGCCACTCAGCGGCCAGTGGGGAGGACGCTGGGAGCAGGCGGCCTGGGCCTGGCCAAGGCGCCAGCAGGCCCCGTGGATGGGCGGCGAGGCCCGGGCGCCATGTTGCGGGCGCCTGCCTGGCCGGGCTGCTCTGAGGGGCCTGGAGTCCAGGCGGCCTGGCTCAGTCCTGGGATAGAGGCCGCATTGTTCCACACTGGATCTGCGGAGGAGCAGGCTGCGGACAGTATCCTGGCGGTTTCCCTCAGGGTGAGGCCGGCACCCCCACCCCGGCAGCTGCCTGGGCCCCAGGCCCTTGGAGCGCACCCCATTCTAAGCCTGTTGGGGCTCGTGCCATCATGGCCTGGAGTCTAGGCCACAGGATTTGCCCCTGTGTCTGACTGGCCACCTCCCTGTTGGGCAAGCCACGAGACCTCTCCCAGCCTCAGTTTCCCCCCTCATATAAAGAAGCAGGATAATGGTTCCCACCACTCAGGGCTGCTGGGACAAGAGAACGAAAAGTACACACGGAGCGGCAAGCACCCAGTCGGCACTCGATGCTGAGAGAGGCCAAGGGGGGCTGGGCAGCCGAGGTGGACAAGGAGGAGAGGGCACCAAGGGTAGGATCCAGGCACATCACCCCTCCCCCTCAGACCCTTACAAATCCTTCTGTTTCACCAGGGCCAGTCCTCGCCACCACCGCAGGGACACGTCCCTGTGTGCCCTCCGACCCGGGCCAGTGGGCTTGGGGTTTCCATGAGGATGCTCTCATTTCGAGGTTTACCAGACTCCACTGCTGACCTGCAGGCACCCAGGCTGGGTCTGCCAGGCCACACCATTTGCCCAAGTCCCCCTTCCACCCTTCACATGACCAAGAGCTGCAGCAAATGACCACTGGAGTTGTCCTCGTGCGAGTGAGCAACAAGGCTGGAAGTGCGGGGAGGGTCCTCAGGAAGCCATGCAACCCCTCCCCCCCCAGAGGTCCAGGGGCAGGCAGGGCCAGCTCTGTGCTGCAGGGGACGGTGTGCGATGATCATCGCCTGAGCCGCTGCCTGGGGAGCTTCCCGCCTCGGCTCTGGGTCTGGCTCCTCGGCGTAGGGGACATGTTAGAGCCTTTCCGTCCACGGTGACTCAAGGTGAAGTGCAGTCTGGGTGGACGGACCGTTACAAGCCACCTTAGCCTCTTGGGATAGGAGCTCCCTCGGCTGCCTGGATTATGTTTTATTTCAATACTGCTTCATGCCTGCTCAGAGACCATCACGCTGAAAGCCAAAAAAAGGCGGGGGAGGTAGAGCTAGCGAGCAAGAAGGAGCCGCCCAGGAGGAGTCCTCTGGTCCTGGGCTCTGGTCTCACGCACGCGGCCACGTGACCGGCTCGCCAGCTGATGCCAGAGACAAAGCAGGTAGGATTCCGATGCCATGCGCCCGACCAGGAACGCCGGGAATTCCATTCCAGCAACGGCTTGGCATGGCTGCCAAGAGCTTAGCCCAGCGAGGAGACGGTCCCCCCATGCTCCACGGCATGGGGCCTGCCCTGCCAGCCAGTGACACAGGGGAAGCCACTGAAGTCCAGGTGGCCATTTTGGGGCCTGCCCTGCCGCAGCAGAGGAGGCAGAGCCTGGGTTCCGGCTGCAGGACGAGGTCCCCCTCACCACAGCATCGCCACAACCAGAAGCGGCCACTGCTGCACCCAGCCAGCTGCCTGGGAGACAATGGCCTCCACCCCACGGTGGCCAAAGCAGGCCTGCAGGTCACCGTGGGGCTCAGGGCACGAGCACAACAGCCCGAAGCAGGCCCTTCTTGGAGGGAACTGCACACAGTGAGGCCTGGCGATCTTCCGCACAGCGCCAGGGCCAGGCTTCCCACCTCCGAGAGGGCTCCGGAGGTGACACCCACCCGACCTGACATGCTGGTGACACGTGTGTCCCTCCAGGCCAGAACCCACAGGGGGGATGGGCTGGGTGCTGTGCAACCCCCACTTGATTCGAGGCAGCATCTCTTACTGGTAAAATATACAGAAAACTGGAGCCCTGGCATCGCCATTTTATTATAATTTAAAATGTAATTATAAAAGGCTAATTTGAATGTAAATGTCTCTCTGAAACACATGAAAGGAGATTCTAAATTTAAGAGCCCAAATCAGCAGGTAAATATTTCGGCTAAATGCTCTCCTGCCATCTGAAATCCCAGAATTACGAAGGGCATTCCACAGAAAACCCAGCCCCGTATTACAATGCCGAAGGCATCGGGATGACATTCTTTTTTTAATCTTGAGAGAAAATCCTATCACTTCTTAAAAAAAAAAAATTGTTTGGCCTTTTTACTTTATACATGTCAGGCACACAGCTAACAACCACGACTGCCAGTCCCAGGCCCGTCTCCTCACGCTAACCGTCGGCTCTGCTGGCTGCCTCTCTGCTCAGAACCCCCGGCTGAACCGTGAATCGCAGTCGCCGCCGGCCTCGGCACGGCTGCCCACACGGGAGGAGAGACCCTTTCCCGTCCGGAACGTGACGCTAGGGCCGCCCTCCCCACCACACACACACACAAGTGAACAGAAACCTGGTTTTAGGGTTTTTCTGCCCTGCGTCACAAGATTTCATTATTTTCCATGATTTTAATTTAACCAATTCTACCCAGGGCCTCAGAGGCTGACTTGGACACCCCCAAAAGAGAGCTCTCCTCATCACGGTGTTTCGGGCCGGTTAATGTAGAAGGAAAAACGAGCCAGGCTAAGAGGTTGCAACATTTAAAAGAATAAAAGATGTGACAGCAGTTTTAAAAAATAAAACCTCAGTTTCAAAGCCAAATATTATCATTTGCCCACAAAGTCTTTTGGGTGACAACAGGGAATTGTGACAGACAGGGACCCTCATCTCCCCTCCTCCAGGGTCTCGCAGGGCGTCCAGACTGAGACCCCTGAGGTGGCAGGCGTCCCCGGGCGCCCCCAGTGCTCTCAGCACAAGCCCAGCACGATCAGCTCCCAGAGTGTACCGTGAGCCGGGCTCCAGCCTCGCTTCCCGGGAACGGCTCCCTCCGACACCCGCCGCTGCCACGGCCCGCCGCGAGTAGCCCCACACTATCAGCAGCCAGAGAAGGGGCCAGGCAGGAGGGCTCGTGTGTAGGCCTCAGGGTGAAATTCTGTTCATTCTATTAATTCGGAAAATGCTCGTCGAGCCCTAACTCTGGGCCGTGTTCGTCACGAATTAAAAAAAAATCCTCCCCAGCTGGGAAGGGTGCTTGAGGGCCCGTGTGTGGCTTCCCCCGTCTGCCAGTCTCGCCCGTAACCTACAGGCCACTCCCAAGTTCATCTGAGAACGGGATTTAGGGAAGAGTAGGTGACTCTGGAAGACCACAAATACTGGCCAAAATCACCCTCTCGGTGGCCTCCCTGCAACCCTCTGGGGACAGACCCTTCCTCTCCCAGTTTCTATTTCTCTCACTTCCATTCTGTGACCTGGATAACAAAGGCCGACCGGGCCTGGCCCAAGGGAGGCCCCACCCTGCCCACAATCCGAAACCTGCCTACCTTTCTAGCACTTGCAAACGTGCCCCAGCAGCCTTTAAAAAGAAATCACAGAAGGAAAAAATAAATAAACTTGTGAAAGTTTAAACTCCACTCAACAAAGAAAGCCAGATAGTGCCACTAAAATTTCCGAAGAACCATGGGTGGGGAGACTTTCTTTTTCTTCTTCTAAAAATCTCTGTCCCCGACTGCATGTTCGGGGCCTGCGATACCCGGACGCTCCAGCTCCACGGACTGTCCCAGCCAACGCAACGCTGGTCCAGCCCTGAAAATAAATATTTCATATAAAAGATCCATTGTCTCTGCTTGGAGACAATTGTTGCTTTTTCTCCCTCCTCGGCTCTATAACATCAGAAACACAACTGATGCCATTTAGGGTCCGTTCTTGTTCCAAAAAGATGTTTTTGAGAAAGGGCAATCTTGTTGGGTCATCCTGAACAAGCATCTAGAAGATAAAATTCTCCATAGCAAGCGTTTTGGTAAGTATGCTTTTGTATCAGGCCAAAGAGCAATTGGCTGGTCAGAGAGGCAAACCTACCTACCAAATCTCTACCTGCATTTCTGGCAGGGCCGCTGGCCGCTGGCGTGGCTATTCTGGAGCCAGCATCGGGATCTCCTGCTCTTGTCTTTCCCCACCCCTGAAGAGCGGGAGCAAAGGTGAGACCCCAGGGCCAGCACCCAGGTGTGCTTCCCATCCTGCCCCTGGGAAGGGGCACCTTCTCCATCAGCACTTCCCACATCCCCAAGGCGACCCTCGTCTCATCTCGTGCACCCAACGTGAAACGCGAGACCCTCTGGGCGGTCACATTCACACTGAGCCCCTGTGACAAGCAAAGCACTGGCTTTGCAGAGCCCTGCCAGTCTACCTTGTCAATATCATCAAGGGCCACTTTTGCTACCACCTGTGGGGCAGGAAAAGTAAACTTCTTGGTGCCTTTCCTGGTGAAACCAAAACGGATTCTCTGTTACTTACAATATAACATAATATATAAAATGATAATAAGTAATACAATGGTAATTGCGTGTAATTACAGTAAGTAACACAATAATAATTAGCAACAAAAATAGCGATTGTCATTTATAACAACAATGATGTAGCCATTTATGGCCTCCCAATGACCACGTGCAAGGAACTGTGCTTCATGGAAATAATGTCTGAATCCTCTGAGGCTGGTGTTATTCTTCCCACTTTAGAGCTCAGGGTACAGGCTCAGAGAGGTGGATGTGACTTGCCCAGGGTCATAAAGCGAGCCAGGGGCAGGGAAAGACTGAAGCCCTGACGTAAGCTAGGACACTCTAGCTTACTGAGATTTCTGCAGAAGTATTTTCCCTTTCTTCCAAAATATGCAAATAACCCTCAAAACCCAGCAACAACACACAAATGAAACATGGTGGTTTTAAGATGTTTCTTGCCTGGCCTGGAAGGGCCCCCTCCCTCGCTAAACATTGTCCCTCAGTAGAGGCATGTATCTGCCTTGCAAGAGGTTTGCCTGGACACAAGAGAGCACCCGCCCAGGCAGGGTGCCCATCTGGGTGGGCAAACCCTTCCCACCCTTCCCTGGGCCACAAAATCTGCCTTCCCATCAGGCCTCATCCACACTGGGGTGGGACAGGCCCCAGAGCCCTTCAGGGGATGGGAGTGAGTGAGACAGGTTTACACAGAGTCTGCTCCAGCCAGGTGCAACCCACACATGAAAAGTAAGCCTGCTGCAAAGCACCGCGCTGTTCCTGCAGAGCAAAGCAAACTGCTGGCCTGCACCTGTTCAAGCAGCATGCATGAGACCTGGCCACAGGGGAGGGGCCCGTCCCACTGCCACACACTGCCCAAGCTGAGCCCAGCCAGCCTCCACCAGCACCTGGAGACCCCTCACCCAGGAGGGTCTGGGGCATGGCAAGGCCCTAGCACAAGCCGAGGGCCATTCTGAGGTTGGCCCTGGACTAAAACAAAAACAGAAAAACCAGAGCCCGTCTTCCCACCAGCCTGCACCTCCGTCCATGTGACCCTGGCTCCCTGCTTATCACATTCTTTATATTAAATCCAGAAGTGGGAAAAAACTGACAAGCGCCAGTTTCATTTTCAAAGCCTCTTCTTTTGTGTGTGTGCCCTCAAAAATAAATTTTGTCGGGATGGGCTATTCCAACAGGGTAAGAAGCTCGCTGTGGGAGCCTGAGTTTCCATCTGAACTGAGCTGGCTCTAAGGAACGTGTACAAAGGCAGGACAGGGCCTTGCCGGGGCCAGGCAGGGCCCCCGTCCTCAGGGCTCCACTATTTGCTGTACAATCTCGACCACATCCCATTTCATGGACCAGAGGCACACTCTGTGGCAGGAGATGGGACTCTGGAGCTCGGTGAATAGCAGCCCTCGCTAAGTGGCCCTGAGGACTGCCGCCTCCGATGTTCGGGCCTTCCTCTGCCGGCCCGGATCTGGCCTGTTGAGGAGACACCGGGTCGGTTTTAATCCTGGGGCATGGCCGATGGCCTCAGCAGAACGCCGCATGGATCCTGCCCATCAAGAGCTATGCTGCCAGCGTCCTGTGGACTAGGGGGACCATCCCCGGCATTTTGCAGGCGAGGCCCCGGTGGAACTTGAGTTTCACTATCCTCGTCGCTGCCAATGCCACGCCAAGCAGCAGCTCCCGGCTGCAGCAGTATGCCTTCCGCAGCTGCGCCCCTGATTCTGAGAACGCCCCCAACGTCCCACCCCAGGTTTCATGTCCACTACCTGCCTCTGATAGAGCTGTAAATAAAAACTCACATCAGGGCCAGGGGAGAACAGGGGAAAGCCGCCTACCAAAAAGATGGCCAGGGTTAGTTCTCTGAGCACTGAAGCAAACTTTCAGCCTCTGGCCATGGCTGGCCAGACCCCACTGAGATGACCTCCCCATTCCTTGAGGTTCTTCCCCCAAATGGGGGGACCAGGGAGCCGGGGAGGAAGAGGCACGAGGCAAGCCTGGATTACTCAGGCCTCAGTCCACGTTCCCGGAAACACAGCCTCCCAGTCAGTGCCAGCTCACGACTCTGGGGTGTTATAGAAACAAGCCCCCTCACCCCATTATTTTGTGGCAAAAGCACCCAGCAAGGTGATCCAAACCACATCAGTAAGCTGGGGAAGAGCAGAGGGGAAATCGCACCTGTAGCACAGTCAATTAAAAAGAGGCTGAATCCCCTGCAGCTACGGGTTTCATTTTAACTCAGGATAGGTACGCTTACGTACAACACACGTTAAAAAAAAAAAATCCCAAATAGCTAGAATCAAAAACTAAAATAAAATGAAGCTATTGCTGGCTTGCCTTGGCTTTAGAAATCCAACTTTAGAGAAATTAATTTTAGTGTTACATTAAAACCTTGTAATTACGGCCAACAAGCATTCCTTCACCCCTTCCTCACTCCCCACAAACTCCCCAGGGCCCCTGGCTGAGCCTGTGTGTGAGCCACCTATAAAGGGGCATTTATTATGAAAAGTTATGAGTTGTTTTTCATTTTATGCCACTATAAACAGCAGCTTCCACACAAGGGCCTTTCACTCAACTGGTCCAAATGCCACCAACGCCGGACTAAGGTACCCCCCTAAATCGGCTCTCCCCAAGTGTCTGACCAGCAGAAAAAAAATAAGAACTAGTGTGGGTTTAGGAAGTAAATGAAAATTTTCAATTTTCCAAGAAACTGTTGTAGTTTCCAAATAACCTTCCCAAACAGATCTAACCGAAAAACAGATGTTTTCTCTTTTCTTTCCATTGTGTTTAAGATGCCTGCTAACGCTTATTTTATGTGTTCAACAAAATTCTCCCTGGCAAATAACCTGCACAGCTCAGAGTGGAAGCTGCATTTCACAGATTCCAAGATGCAGATGAATGAAGACCGTGGAGTTCTTTGCAAGCTGGTGCGGCTTTCGGGTTCAAAAGCAACGTGTGTTCCTAGTCTATGGAAGGCCTGCCCTAAAAGGGAGCCCCTCTTGGAAGTCCCTTCGTTAATATTTAAATACTAAGTAGTGAAAGTGAGAAATGCACTCACCGTCCTCAGAAGTCGCCTTGAACTCGATCATGACCTGGGGCACACAGGTCGACAGCCCTGCCCTTGCCGGAGGACCGCGCCTGACCGCAGCCAGCGCTGCGCTAACGCGGCCGCGGCTGCACAGGCCCGCGGCCATGGGTCTGAGTCCTGGGTTCCAAACGCTTCCCTCCTTCCCGCGTCGAAGCGGCGGAGAGCAGAGCGGTGCCAGCTCCCGCAACTCTTGGCAGGGTGGAACGGCTCCGGGCGGACACGGGCGAAGCGCACGGCCCAGGGCCCACTTCCTCCGCCCCGAGCCGCGCTGCGGGTTTCCTTCGGGCTCCGGCGTCACTGTATTTAACCACCGGCCTGCGCTGAAGAGTGGCCCGCGGGACCTGGTCACTGCGTCCGCGACCAGCGCGGTGAGGGACCTTTGTCCCAGACGAAAACGAAAGCGCGCTGGCCCGGGGGCGCCTACGCCCTGCTGCGGAGGGGCGGCCGGCGCGCCCCGCGACTTTCTCCAAGTTCACTTGCATTCCGGGGCCGCCGGGCGGACGGGCGACGCGGGCCCCAACTTGCAGAGCCCGGCCGTCGGGCGGGCGGCGGGCGGACCTGGGGACAGCCCGGCGGCGCGGCCGGGAGCACAATGGGCGCCGCCGGGCGGGCAGGCGCGGGGACAGCGTGGGCCCGGCCGCCGCTCGTCTGGCGCTGCCCGGGCGCCGAATGCGGCGGCGGCTTGGCACAGACGCGCCGCGCGCCCGGTGCATGCTAATGGCCGGCGGCCGCGCCATGAATTATTCAGCAGCGGCGCAGAGAGGGCGAGCACGGCGCGGAGGGCGACCCGGGCCGCGCGTCCCCCGCCACTGCGAAGCCACCGCGGTGACTTCCCAAACTTTCCCGGGTCGGCACCGAGGATGCGGCCCCCGCGGCGCCGCCGTCCCCGCCCGAGCGCGCCGGCCGCGCTTCCCCCGTTGCCGCCTATTTTATGTCTTTTGTCTCGGAGTTGGCACCTGTCCCAGAGAGCGCGTTTCCCTGCCCACCCCTTCGCCGCCGGATCGGAGCGGGGGAGGGGGTACGGGGGACCCAGGGAGGAGGGGACGGGAGAAGCGAGGCGCCCGCGGGTCCCGCAGCCCGGAGAGACCGCCCGAGGGCGGCGGCCGTGCCCGCACGCCGGGGCACCCCTGTTCCGCGGGGAGGTCAGGGCTGCGGCCGCGCCCCGGAATACCAACGAGGCCGCCCACGGCCCCCGCCGTGCCCGCTGCGGGTGACGACCGGGCGCCGCCCCTCCCGGGCACCCCCCAACCCAGGCCGGCGCGCGCGGGCGGGGCGGGCGGCGCGAGCAGCGGATTCGCCGCCGGGGGCCCGCGCCTCGCCCGCAGCCCCGCGTGCGCGCCCCCGCGGGCACGCCGCCCCGGGCGCTCCCCACCAGCGCGACCCCGCCCGCCCGCCCTCACCGGGCAGGGGCACCGCGCCGCGGGGACCCATCGGCCCTCCGCTTCGCGCCCCGGGGCCCGAGCGACTGTGGGGAGCGGCCGTGCGCGAGTTCCCGGCCCGTTCCCGCCGCTTTGGCACCGAGGCGGCTGCTGGAGCGCGCTCGGCGGCTGCGCTCCGAGGCGCCGGCTGCCATGATTGCGGGCAGTGGGGCGCGCGCACGCTCGAGCCCAGCTCGGGGACCCCCGGCGGACCGACGGTCCCTGGCCTGCCCGCAGCCTCTCGCACGCAGCCCCGGCGCGCCACGGACAGCGGCCAGGGTCGCCGGGCTCGTCCCCGCGGGTGCCAGTGTGCGCCGCGGAGCTCTCGATGAGGCCCCGGGACAGCGCTCGGGCCGACGGTGGCAGAGGGCTTCTCCCAGGGCGGAGCGCTCGCGCGGGCGACCTCGCGGGGCTTCCTGGACACCGGCGGAGCGAGGGGCGCGATGCCCAGTGGGGTGGAGGGCAGGGCTGGGCACACGGGGTCTGTCGAGTGGGGTGGGGACAGCGCACAGTACCGGGAGATGTAAGGGGGGCGCGCAAGGTGTCTGGTGGAGTTGGGGGGGCGCTCACGGTGCCCGCGGAGGCGTGGGATGGGCTGGGGCACGGTGCCCGGAGCCGCTGCCCAGCTCCGAGCTCGCTCTCCTCCTTCCCCGTGGAAACAACTTCCTGCTTCCCCGACTCAGGGCGCGGGAGCTGCGGGGAGAAGTTCAAGGCCGCAGCTTTGCTTTCTCGGAGCCTGATGGCGACGCTGCTGGCCCTGGGCCACACGGTTCCTTCCCGGGCCTCTCCCGGGGGTCAGGACCAGCCGGGCTCTAGGATCCGGACACTGGTTAGAATGCCAAGGAGGCCGCAGCGCCTTTTCCCGCCTGCTCCGCAGGGGCGCCTGAGTGATTTCCAAACCGCAGAGGGGCCAGGCTGGGCCTCCAACTCTCAGGGACGCACGCGGACATAGGGGCACTATTCTCAGACCCCCTCCCCCTGCCTGAGCATGCCCTGGCTCAAAGCCACATGGACCTGACTGTCCCCAGAAGCCTGCGACAGCCCGTTGACGGCCAGGGCCGGAGAGAAACAAGGCCTCCTGGGTCCCATCCTAATGTCTCTCTGTGCCTGTCTCTCCCCACCCCCCTACCCCCGCTGCCGGCCTTGGCATTCTAACCAATGTCCCTTGACGTCACATCTCGCCATTTCTGCCAACCAATTGAAACTTGCCCGTTGTCATAAAAATATATATACTTTTTATGCCATTGGTAAATTCAAAAGTTCCTCGTGTGCCCTGCTTCCCAGGAAACTTCATTTCACATTGGATTGGACTGCCCAGGAAGGGGTAACTGGCCACGCTGGGCAAGGCTGGGCTGGGACAGCTCTGCCAGGGCCTCGGCTGCCCACTGACCTGCCTTCCAAGGCTCCCTAGACCTGGCTTTGAATTGTGCTGGACACCCCTACCCACACATCACTGCCACCAACCATGACATACACAAGTTGGGGGAACGGAGGAAAAAACCCAGGATATGTTAAGAAACCTTCCCAAATTTGGGGGGAGGGGATTGGAATCTTACTATAGCCTCTTCTTTCTAGCAATAGCTTTTTTTTTTCCCTATTAGAAAACTCGGTTTTAGAAAATGGAGTAGAAATGTTTTCCAGTTAATCTTTTCATTGGAATCCTGACCAACTTTCACTTTCCACAGCTGCATGCAGCTCACAGTGACCTCGCAATTAGGTGGGTTTCATTCTTTTCCTGAGTGTGGCCACCCCCCTGCCCCAGCCTCAAGGGCCATGGCGCAAAGCTGGAAGCCCAGGAACTCTGTTCTCCTTCCTCTGACAAGGGCATGGTTCTCTCAGCAGCCCGAGACTCAGGAATGCCGTGCCCACTTCCTAGCAATATGGCAGGGGGAAACAATCTTGTCTAGCACGGTCCTTTATAATTTTCTTCACTATTAAATTTTTCAGCCCAAACTAGGAAGTTTGGGGTAAGAGAACACAATCCCACAAGATGAGTATGTGCCGGGCAGTCCCCAAAAGTCCCACAGATCCGTCTGTCAACCCGTCCCACTCCGGCCACAGCAAGGAAGAACTCAACCACTAACTGCCATTATAAAGCCCCTTCTGCCCCATCTTGACTGTATGGTTCAATTACTTTAAAAAACATATTAAAGATATTTTGTGGTTTAGCAAGTTTAGCGACTCCAGAAGAACAAAAATGCTTTAGAGACTGGACTGCATGTAGAGGTCTAAGCATCATAAGCACCAGGCTCTTTTAATACCGAATTTTGTTTTTCCAAAATAATGAGCTAGCTCAGTAACAACCAAATGGAGATTCTGAACATAAATATGTGGTTACTATCCTCACATAAAACTGTTCTCAAGTGCAAACTCTAGAAATGTGGCATACCTTAAGATACATTCAAGAAAAAAAAGGAGAAAAAGACCGCATCCAACAACCACACTATAATCTATTTATAATCACTTTCCTAAACACTATAAATATTATAACTAATTCGATATATGTTTTGTGATTAAATGGGTGGATTAAAACACTGAATTTAAAAAGCCACAAAGAAAAGAGATTATCTTCTATTATGCCATTACAACTTTTGTTCCATTGGCACAAATACAAATTTGACAACTGTATCATTACTAAACGCAGTGACTAAATGCCAGGATATTAGCTTTGTAATTTTCACCTGAAATCATTGTATAATCATACCAGCTTGCTAACCTTCTTCTATTAGCTGATTTTTTTTTCTTGCTCTCACACAGTAATAAGTTAATTTAATGCTTTTCCCCCCCTTCCAATTTTTATTTGGTAAAACAAGAAATTGGGTAAGTCAGAACAATATTCAAGAACACATACTCTTTTTAAAAAATTCCCCCTGTTCTTGGCAAGGATTGACATATAATTTGGTTGCAAATTCAGAAATCAAATTCTGCTTTATTCAGGGAAAATAATAGCACTTAGATAATTCCATGGGATATTATTCAGGTTGGATTTTTTGTTTTTGTTTTTGCCTATTTGCTATCATTTTATGTTATAAAAAGTAAATAATTTTTTTAAAAAAGTAAGTTCAAATTATCAGCAAGGAAACCTAGAAAATTTACATTGTTGATGAGCATTGTGATGAACAAGTTTCCTGGAAGAAAAACTTGCTTTTTCCCGGTGGGCCACAACCATGCCTGAGGTCAGATGTTTGAAAATAAATCCTAGGAAGGCTGTCGCTGTGCTGAGATGTTTATAGTGTCAGCCTTATACAGTTATTTTCTCCTGATTTCTCCCCAGATCTGCCTAATGGAAATGCAGCCGGCAACTTCCTGTTGCATTGCTCTCTCCGCCAGCCTCTGGCCCACGGTCCAGTCTCGGAGGGCTGTGTGGAGCTTCAGTTTAGTTTCCCTTTTCTTCACATATCGACGTTTGATAGTTCAAAATTTTCAATATCCAAAGCCTTACGAGGACTTAGTAAGCAGATGCATTTGATCTAATTAACGTAAGTAGGACCAATGTAAGTGAAAAATTGCATTTTCACTTGGGTGTTGAAGATTCAACTTGCACATCCAAGAACAATGATGTTTTTACGCAGACCAATAAACTTGAGATTGCAAGTTTGTGGCGGGTCCTGGGTAAAATGCCACTTCGATCATCCCAGACAATGTGCCTTTTGAGGAGCTGCTTAGCAGCTTTGGGGACTCTGTATAAAGGCAAACCAGGCTTATGATTTTTTTTTTCTTTTGCCTTTGTCTCAAAGTAGTTTGCAAGTTTGAGACTCCATTTTGATACACCTATTTTGTAATAACTTGTACTACTTTATGATGGGTTCGTTTCCACTCCCAATTATTTATGCACAAAGCCTATTAGCTTTTATATGTTACTTTGTATATTACCTATATATGTTACCTTGGGTAAACATGTATATATATATATATGTTTATACTTTTCATAGAAATAAAACAACAAAAGATAATTCAGTGTCCATAGGGTCTTGGGCTGGGTGAGGAAACGTGAGCAAGCAGCCAGAGAGAGGCTTCTTTCCTTCCAGATACAATGAAGCTAAAATCTGTTGCTTTCTTTCACTCAGTTTTATGTCAAACTTAGCATTCGTTTACTAGCAACAATAACGCAACTGTGGCTGTAGGACAAGCATGTTTGAGGAGAAAAGTAAATGCTGGACATTGCATTAGTGCACCACCCTCGAACAAAAACTAAAACAAAAACCCAGCACACAGACACCATTTTTATATCTCTCCTTTTTCAAAAACAGGAAAAATTTGAAAGCATGCTTGCAGCTGATGGTGATGAACAGCATGCCCCGTGCTCTCTTGTGGCTGAGGGTGCTAACTCTACATCCGTGCGGTCACGTCTGGATAGAAACCTTCCGTGAGCATCTGTTTATCGTCTTTTACCCACTTTGGAAGTCCACACATTCACTTTTCAGGATGTGTTACCTGAGTATGTATCTCCAAAGAAGTCTAACAAAGTCTAAAAGCATTCTTAAGGGGCTATTATTTTTCAATTAAAAGGGGAGTATAAAATGACTAGAAGTCTATGATAAATGTATGTTCAATAATATTAATATATGAACATGAATATATGGTATATAGTATATACATACAGGTATGAAAAATGTGCCCTTATAGATGAGGAATTACAATTAATATTTTTCAATTCAAAGTAGTAACAAATCAGAAAATATGAATTAAGGATGTTAGGCCAATATCTCTGATTATATATGCATATATCAAATGCCAAAGCTAGATTCTTGGCTTTGAATGAGGAATGAAAAAGGCACAGTACAAACTAAATTTTTAAAAAATAAAAATAACCTTTCAAAGATAAGTGGGCACTGAATTGATTTTACACTCAATTCTATAATTTCTAAAATAAAATCTTATGAAAGGTAATTTTTAAAAAATTTAGTTTGTACTGTGCCTTTTTCATAGCATTTTATTGTACAGGTCTTCAGCGGGCAGGGTAAATTGTAAGCCCTCTAGAATAAAATAAAAACAAGAGAGGAGAAAAAAACTGATTTGGACCTCAAACTGTTCATTGCTA
Source organism: Indri indri (assembly GCA_004363605.1). Classification (NCBI taxonomy): domain Eukaryota; kingdom Metazoa; phylum Chordata; class Mammalia; order Primates; family Indriidae; genus Indri; species Indri indri. Next base: position 9,216 of record RJWJ010015137.1, on the reverse strand, counting down.
AATTGCCAAGAGACTGCAGTAACTTTTCATTAAAATCAAGACTTCACAGCTTACTTCTTTAAAATGATTGCAACAAAATTAAGCTACCTGCACAAAGAATTCACGCCGAATGTGGGACTGGGAGTGGGGGCTGGGGGCTGTTATCAGTTACAAGTGGTTTGAAATTTGACCACACTGGTTTATTGAAATACTTCCATTTTATTTTTTTTAAATCAAATATGATTTCACACAACACAGGTGAGTAATTTACTTTACATATAAAGACAGTTTCATTCCTGACTATGTCTAAGTCCCGTAGTTTTTATTTTTGAATCTGGTTAACTTCAAGGTTAAGGTCAGATTTTTCATATATGCCCTTTCTACAAAAAGTGAAGAAATGTTTGAACTAAATTTATCACTGCAAGACACTATTTAATTGCTGCAAAAGAAAAATACTAAAGAAGAAAACCAATGCTTTTGCTATTTTATGGAGCAAATTTTGGTGTAATTCCTAATTTTAAAAGAACATGAAGTTCATTTATTTTAACCACACACAAAAAAAGTGGTAATGTAAGTAATCAGACAAGAAGGGACACTAACCTTGAAAATAAAATCTATATCATTTTTACATGATGAATATATATTTTTAAGATGTATTTGAAAATGACTAGAGATGCGGACAGGTATTTTGGCTCCTGTGCCTGGTTTTCAATGAAGCTGAGGAGCAGGGATTTTTAATTATCATCAGAGGTTTGTGCCTTTGCTAATACCTTATCCATCAACCAATTTTTCGACTCTGTGTTCTAGATATGCTGCGAGATTCTCCTTCCCAATGCGCCTTGCCCAGCCGACTCTGTCCGGGGAGGCAGCGGACGCAGGTACTGCCCACGCCTTCCCTCACTCTCTCGGCTCCTCCGGAATTGGAAGTCTCTCCCATGTGGAACACTGGAAATTTGTAGGAGGACTCCAAGCCTCACTGGGAAAGTTCTCGAGTTGGGAAAAAACTTGTCAACACACACCTGGACCTACAGATTCGGAAAAATTAACTGGCTGTAGCCAAAAACCAAACATCAACCACCCAAACACAGTCTGCAAGAAACACAGAGTTCTTTGACGTGACAAGAAGAATTATAAATAAAATAGCTCCAAGGCAGACGGGCTGAATGAGCCTTTTAAGACAGCCTGTTGGTGCCGCCAACTTTAATACTTAGAACATTAAATGTTAGCTCCACAAGAATAATATCCTGGGATATGTGCGGGTGTGTACATATGTGTGTGCGTACATGTGCGTGGACACGTATGTGTGTGTGTAGCAGTAAAAATTTTGTTGCCCTTAGGCCTGGGGGCCAACTTGGGGTCCTGGTGGAAAGTCCTACCCAGGGGAAGGGGCAGGCCCCTCGTGCAGCCTCCTTCGGTTACTCCCTTTCTCAGACACACGCGCAAACACCCGAAGCCAGTGAAAACACAACCTGCTGTAGAGAACAAGGACAGATCTCAGGTAGGGAAAAGCTCTCCCTGCAACAGAAAATGGTTTTGTGAATGGCAAGCCTGGCTGACCTCACTCATCATCATCAGGACGAACGGAGCAAAGGCAGTCCTGGGGAGACAGGCAAGGGGCCAGAGAGCTGAGAGGGGGTGCTCTCTGCCCAGGAGCATGCAGACAGGCCTGGGGTTTGGGCCCTGCAGAAGTTTACCCAATTCGGGGCAGGCAGGGCAGTGAAGGCTCGGACCCTGGGACCAACACTTAGGGCTCTCGGGGGTACAGTCTCCCAAACCATTGACTCCAATCCCCTAAATTGGGGGCCTCTTGTCATGTCCAAAGGCCTCGAGGGAACAGGATGCTCTCTATCCTGACCTGATTTCTCACGTGCTCGGCCCACACTCTTGGGACAGCCGACGCAGAGGGTTTCCACACAGTTCAAGCGAACAAAGACATCCCATCACTTAGTAAGTGACATATGAGTTGCTAAACATTTTAGTCATAAAGCAATGGCCTCGTCCTAGGGGACTTTTCATCAGGTAATAAGGGTAGCACCGCACGTGTGTAGAGCAAGCACTTCCTAATTTACACGGCGTGTTCTCACCTCATCTCCCGTGATCCTCACAGCCCGTGCGGCAGATGGAACAAGAACTATCATACCCCTTTAAAGACTGGGGAAACTGAGGCCGGGGGGGTAGAGTAGTGACATGGCCTGATTCTCCACAGACTTGGGACCCCGACCACGATGTACACACATGCACTTTGTTACTTTTGCTTTTTTTTCTTTTTTTAAGGAAAACATCACCGTCCACCTCTTCACACTCATACACACACAGGCTTATTTTATAGGTAAGAACAGCTTCCAGGAAAAACAGAGCCCCATTCAAATCTGGGTCCCAGAACTGCCTTGAGCTGGCCCAGCTTTGGCACCTGCCCCCGCCCTGTGCCCCACAGCCTGCTTCTGTCCTCTGAAGCACCCACTCTTCGCTGCTGGGTGCATCCTGATCACCCCCTCAAAAGTGGACCAGGACAGAGAGACCTGGGATGTAAAGTCACAGACATGAGTACCTGGCTGGGCCTGCCAGCATCCCGGAAATGAAGCTGCTGTGCCTGAGCTGGAGGGCCACAATCCGCTCTGTCCACTGCCCTTGTCTGCAGGGCTGCCAGCACCCTGCAACCAGAGCTTCCTCGGCAGCCGGGGGATTCCAAGGCCCACGTGTGCCTCGCCCCTGCTTAGGGCCCTCTGTGAACCTGGCAGGCAGCTGCCCACAGTCTCAACATCCGCAGTGACGTTGCAAGCAGGTGATGAAGAGCCTGGGAGAACCTCAAAGCCTCCCATCAGCAAGTGCCACTGATGACCTGTTCACTGTGGCAGGTCCCTCCTGGGGGTGTGGCCAGGGTCCCAGGCCTGGACATCAGCATTGCAAGAGGCAAACTTATGCTGATCAGATCAAATTATTGCTCCTCAGAAAGGAGAGAGGCTAGGAAGAAGCTGCAGCAGTGAGAGGAACAGAAATGAGGAAGGGTTAGAGAAAGAGGGAATTGGGTTCTGTGGCACATCTCCACAGGGCTTTCCTTTCTGGGCAGAGATTTGCACCGCACACCCAGGAAGTTACTGACGCACCTGCCATGGCACCCGGCAGGACCCCCATCCACCTCCTGTCCTCACAACGGCCGGCACGCTGGCCACTCCAGAACACCAAGGCTTCCCAAAACCAGGTTCCATGTTTGAACATTCCACCCCACAGACGGCAAGCTCAGAAGCAAACTCAACATTTAAAAAAGGCGTCTTGGCAAAGCCTAGCAATATTTACAGCTGGTGGACAAAACTATGAAATAACTGAGCGTCAGGCTAGGGGCCTTGCCCACGGGCCCAGGACCAGAAGCTGCTCGGCTCGTCTTCAAAGGCAGAGCCTTTCAGGACTCCGTTCTCTTGTTTCCTTTTTGCACCTAATTACAAGAAAAAGTACCTTTTAAAAAACAGACGAAAACCTTTCTAAAAATTACAAGGAGCTTAAGTCTCAAAAGCTTCTTGGGATAAAAAACTATAACCTTGCCCAACATTTAAGGGAAAAACAAAGAACACAGAAGACATGGAATGGCCAAGGCCTGAATTCAGTGTCAACTGCATCCCTGACCTCAGCACCGGGTCTCGCCCAGACCTACCCCCAGGTGCTAGAGAGGCTGCGATTGGAGGAGAAAAGAGTTGTGGAGCAGAGGGGGCCCGTGTGGAGGGTATGAAGCGTTCCCCTTTCCCTCTCTAGGCGATTCTGAATTTTGCATTCGTGGGGCATCTTTTCTTTCCCATCCCACAGGCTTCCAAGCAGGAATAAATAGCAGAAAAAGAAAAACAAGGAATAGCAACCCTCTCCACCTCTCCGCATCACGCCGTCTGAAGTCCTTAAAGGCCCTGCAGAGCCCGCTCCCCACCCTGTAGCCTCTGCTGCTGCTGTCCCAGGTGACAGGCACGCACGTGGCCTCAGGGGCTGCTCGGGGACCTTGGGCGGACTCGGAGCACCCGGCCACTGGGGCGGGAGGCCAGGCTAGTCTCTCAGGCCAGCTCCGGACCGAGCCGGGGCCCGCCGACCCGCATCCGGGACTAAAGGCGAGGCCCAGCGCGCCTCCTCCGGGCCGCCCCGCTCACAGCACAGGCCCGCGTCGGGCCGGGCCAGGCCGGGCCGGGGGTCCGCGGGGTCCGTGCGGGCCGGGCGAGCCCGCGCCAGGCCCGGGTCCGCATGCGGCGGGAAGTCAGGTCTGCAGCGGGTGTGTCGAGGGTCCAGCGTCCGAACCGGGGCCCGGAGTCCGGGGGTCTGGGGCCGGGGCCCGGGCTGCGGCGGGCAGGGCTTAGGGCTCCACCAGGGTCCGGGTGCGAGGTCGGAGGTCGAGCCCCGGCCGGCGGCGGCACGCGCCCCAATTAGCCGCGGCGGGCGGCGGGGCTGCCCCCGCGGAGGGCGAACAAAGGGCGCGACCCCGGGGTCAGGAGTCGCGGGCCGGCGGCCGCCGCTTTGTTCGCCCGCCCTGTTTACTTTGCCCGAGCAAAGCTCTCAGTATATTGACTAAAGCGGATTAGAGGGTCGCGCCCTGGAGGCCCCGGGCGGGCGGCGGCGGGGCCAGCGGGACCTCCCGGCTGGGCGCGCCTGGCCGCGGCGGTCCGGGCCGTCAGACCCTGCTTGCGGGGGTCCCCTCCGTGCTGAGGTCCCGCTGCCCGGGCTCCCCGGCCTCGCCTCTGTCCCCCGCGAAGGGGAGCACCCACCTCCCCGCTCTGCTGGGGAAACTGAGGGCTCAGGCCTCAGCCTCAGGCGGCAGCAGCTCCGGTCGGAGAGGGGGCTCTGCGGTCCCCGCGTCGCGTCCCAGCGGGCTTCCCGAGCAGGGGTCTCTCTCGAGCCAACGGGGCGTCGTGTTCTCTCCCCGGCCCCTTCCCATTGCTGCAGGTCCTGCGAATTCGTTTTACAGAGAAGCCAGTCGCTCCTGCCTGAAAGCTGAGAAATTTTAACTGGAAATATGGACAGATTTTTTCCATATCACAAAATCCTGCAGCATTATGGTTAAAAAAGAAAATTCCAGCCTCTGGCCTTAACACAAGCGATGCACCCTAGATGTGCATCTGCAGGTTACTTAAGGGTGCAGGGAAGTATTCTGAGGGAAGTACGAGCCGGAGGAAATAATCGTTTTCTTTCCTTTTTTGTTAAAGGAGCCAACTGATGAGTATAAATAAACCACTAAGATCTCCACTCAAAGACCACAGTTTTATCTGACATTATGAATCCAGGATCTAGTAATATATACTTCTCCAGTAATGAACTTGCAGAATCTTTTAAATTGCCCTTAAAAACTGAACAGGAGAAGCAGAAAGCACAAACTCAAAATCGGGCACAGTATCTAACCACAACGGGGTTGTCATCCAACTAAGGACCCAAGAAAACCGTCTTTTTTCCTTCTTGATCCTATTGTTAAGGCACGAAAACACTTCTTGAGTCCACACAAAATCTAAAATCGAGAATTTTATGCCATGGTGTACAAGTATTTGTGTTTGATGAAGGAACATGCAGTTTTCGATTAATAATCTATCAATATATAAATCTTCCATAAGAGAACGAATAATATTTACTCACTATACATATTTGTTGGCCTAACGAATACTTCTGCTACATGCCATCTATCCAATGACTGAAGGACAATATGCCATTTGTCTATATTTCTATTCACAAGTCTTTAAAAATGATTCTTCCCTGACTATAAAAATACCATATGTTTAAGGAAGACACAGAAAAGTCTAAAGTATAAGCAATTTAAGAATAAAATATAAAGAAAGATTCCCTTGAGGCTGGTGATAAATGAAAAAATATATATAAAGAAATATATTTAAGACATAGATAATTTAAATAATAAGCAAAAAAATATGGGTTAAGTCTAAAATACAAGAAAAAAGGGAAATTCACCTATATGCCATTGTCCAGAAATAATATTCTATGATATTACCTTCTAGACCATTGTTCAGTGAACATAAGCATTCAGTTACATACTTGTTTACTGTTAGGAAAATGTTGTATCCCATACCCTCCATGCCATTACAAACTCTTTGTCAACACCATTTTAAGTGTAACACAATATTCCGTTATTTTGTTACATGATAATTGACTGCCATGGCCCCTAGTACTCCATATTTCATTTCCTGCTAGTATTTCTCTATTGTAACTAACACTGCAACCTATTATCTTGCCTGTGATATTTGTCTGCAACTCAGGTTATTAATAAATCTCTAATGATCTGTTGTTGAGACGTTGAGGCCACTGTGTTTTTCTAAGGGGGTTAAGGCAGACCCCATAGACGCCATTTAGCCTATCAGAAATGAACTTGGCAATTCTAGAATTCCTGTTGGATCACAGCTACTGTAGAGAGCAGTATGGAAATCGGTTTATTTCCCTCCAGAGGCCTGGTTCTTTGGAACCTTCACCTGACAGATTTGCAGGACCAGCTGAGGCACACACCTGATTTTGACATGGTATTTGGGAATTGTGCCCTTGCACTAAAGTTCTGGTGGATTCTGCCTACCAAGCCACTTGCCTCTAACCCCCAACCACTCGGTGGGTGTAAGTCAAAGCCATAAAGCTGAACACCCTGGAAACATTATCTCGATGGTTCTGAGGAAACTTTGCACATCTAAGAAGTGGTTTGTTTAATTTGGCCGAGTGTCTGTCTTTGCCGAGAATTCAAGCATCAGGGCTGCTTTTTACTCCCCCTCACGCTGCAGCGTTCCCGTGTTTTCTGCCGGGGTGGCCTGCCTGCGTCCTCCCACCTCCCGGCCCTCTTCTGCCCCAGGAAGGCCTAGTGCATTCACCTGCAGGGCTTGGGTTTTGTACCTGGCTTCCCCATGACCTGAGCCTGCCCGTGGCCCGGCTTTGCCGTGGAGCTCTGCGAGCAGCCTGGCCTGCCCCAACAGGGCTCCCAGAAAGCAGGGCAAGGAGGGTGAAGGAGACAGGGAGGACAGAGCAGAAAAGCCCCTGGAATCATCTGGAAAAAGATGCTACAAGAATTGACAAGAGCCGCTCGGCAGAGAGGAGAGCCTGGAAGGAAACACAGGGAAATGTGACCAGAGCTGTCTCTGTGTGGGAGGAATGATGAACAATTTTTCCCTTATGTGCATTTTTCTGTATTTTCCAAATTTTCTACAGCGAGCATACGTTGCTTTTAAGATCAGAAAAGCACTATATGACTGATACGATTACATTTGTTTTAAGTCAAATAGAATTCACTTAAGAATCAGAAGAATCATTGTTAATATTTATAAGTTTAACGTAAACAGTAATCATCATATATTGCCAGGAAAGTTATTAAGAAGATAGCGGTGGTTCGCACGTCTATAGCACTCGGCCCTTTAGAGAAACTTTCAAACAGAAAATGAAACTGGGTGGCTTTGCTATGCAAATATTGGCTGCTGTTGTCATATTCCTGCAACCACCCTGACTAGGGACTGGGCTGGGCACCGTTCTTGTTTTAAATCTGGGATGCTGAGGCTTGGAGGGGTGAAGAGCCCCAGGACTTGGTCGTGTCTCCCTCCCACCCCCCATCCCTACGGTAGCTTCCAGGCCATTTTCCCCAGGGCTCGGATGTGCTTCCTGTTGTCCTTAATCTTTTTTACTTTTATTTTTCCATTAATAGAGGTAGTCCTGCAGCCAGAGAGAACTGCAATTAGCGAAGATCGTGTTGGGTTTCCCTTAAAATAATGGTACTTGCACGGGTCCCCTGATCACTTAAGGGGAATAGTCCGGCTTGGGAGTCATGCTGGGAAGTGACCGGCCGAGTGTGCTAGTGTCTCGGCCGGGCAGGGACTCTTCTCCACACTCCTCCTTGGAAGGAAACATGTGCCCAGGATGAGGACTCAGTGATGTCTGTGCAAGCACCTCCGGAGCGTGAGCCCACCCGAGAGGAACTCCTGAGACGTGGCCATTTCCAATCCCTTGATAACAACTGAGGGGGACCAGTCTCCAAATCGAATGTATTTGATCTTATGTATCTTTCTTAAAAAGTGAGTTAAAAGGCAAACTAACATGCTGTTTTCTACTCTGAAAGGCAATTTCTAAATCTGGGTTTTTAAAAAAATTGTACTCTAGCTTGATAATCCAGTGGCTCTCAGAATGCACGTAAGATACAGCACTCTTTGTGCTAAAATCATCTTAAGTGGTTTAAAATAAATCAGAACAAAATGATGTGAGCTGAGCACATGTCTTCCATTACTTGTTTTCTGAAGGCCGAGTAGGCCGAGCCACTGCACGTAGACAGGTTCCGTCCCGGGAGCCGACTGCGCCGGATCCCGGCAGCCAGGGATTCTAACAGAGGGACAACATCTCTGGGACCAGACGGACCAAGGCCTTTTATAGTCCAAAGACAACCTCAGCTCTAGACAAGGATTAAATTATAAAACAAATACCTATACAATGTAATCAACAGGTAAGATGAATAAATCAGAGACATGTATTTCCTCCAAGCAAAATGTCCAGCACTTGGGCTTTTCGAGCTGTAAGCAGATGCGCACCTGTTCTAAAGACCCTCATTTCGCTTCCCTCCTCACATTAGGCACAGCAAAGCGTCCCTGCCTTCTAAAATAAAAACACACACCACTTCAATCTAGCGAAGAAAAGCCAAAATGCAGAATTTTTGCAGAGATTATTTTTATATTAAAAAGAGAGACTGAGAACTGCATTTTATGCCGTTTTCGGGGACGTTACCTTCTCCAGGTGTCAATAATTTAATTGTCACATCACAACAAAACAGCTCATTCTATCTCCGAGGCTCTAGAAGCACAACCTAGAAGGAGAGATTTTAATTGTAGCTACTAAATAGCAAATGCTAACATTAGTCCTGTTTTCAGAGAGTCTCCAGACTGGGCCAGAATATGACTCATTTATTTTATCTTATCCGTCTATCTGTGCACAGGATTAAAATATTTATATCAGTCTGTTCACTTTAAAACTGCAGTTACAGATACCAGCTTCAGGGCCACTCCTTAATTTTTCACAGTTTTGGCTTTTCATTGTTTCCCGAAATGCACAGTCCTTGGATGGTGAATACTTTCAAATGCTGATGAGATCTCTAAGTGGGGAGCCCAGCACACTGGGTTCTCTAACGCACAGGACAGTCCCTCCTGGGGCTGCACAAACGCTGCCCAGCTACGGGGTTGTTCGGACACCCGTTTCCTGAGAGAGGCCAATGAAATCACGCAAGCCTGAGTCTGGCTTCTAGACGGAGCGTGCCTCTGG